>JAHZMU010002721.1:0-11384 GCA_027743725.1 Rambutsinella grinnellia | reverse complement strand
ATTTTTGCGCTGCCTAAAAAATGGAATCAAATGGTTTGCTTCGAATTGGCTGATTATTAGAATTTCTGTTGATTCTCCCACTTTTCTTGAAATAATGTACGACACTGGTTTTAAAAACTGGTCCTGGACTTCATTCCGTGACAATTTAATTGATTTAGTGAAGTCTTTAGTTGCATGCCAACAAATGCCCCATTCGTTTGGGTTGACTCTTGATGAAAAAGTTGTTTTCGTAAAGATATTACAAATATTCAAGACGCCGCTCTGCTGAGGATCTACCTGAGAATACAATTCACTTCCAGAAATAAATCTAGAAAGGTTTGTATTCAGCTTTGGAGGAAGAGCGATTTCTTTCGAAGGTCTTTCAACCAGAATCTCTTTCTCCTGTTCTACCTCAAGCTCCCTTTCTTGCTCTTCTTCAAGCATACTTACAGAGTAGATTTTGTTTGGAATGCGTTGCAGAACTTTTTCTTTAATTTTGGATAGGATACCGTTACCTATTGAATTTTGAAATGCATCAGTTGGAGCATTTTGTATGATCCACCTTCTCTGTAGATTGGTAAACCAAGTGGGAACTATTTCTGTTAGTTTGCGCTGCTCCGAATAGCTCCCGTACAATTCTTTCAAAGTGGCTACCTCGACTTCATGACAGTTTTTCCCTAATTGCTCCCACTGAAAAAACAAAATTTCAATAATTACTCATTTTAATTATAGCTTTTGTCAAAAAATGTTGCATTATTTTAAGCCTACCTGACGTAAGCCAGTGTTAATATGTGTCTCCTCAGCCATTAATTTCTGGACGTAGCTCCTTCCCGCATTAGCCCAATACATGAGCCCATCCTCTTCAAACTTGTTGCTATTCAATTTCGCCCAATTCAAGACATCCGAAACCATAATCCCAGCAGAGATTACTTCAGGAAAAACCTCCCGAATTTTTGTATCAACATCATGCGACAAATAAAGGTGAACGGATTGGCCTTTTCCCAACTTCCTCATTCTCATACATGATTGGATTAACTTATCTCTACGAAGTCCACTTCCAACTGTGACGCAAGCTCTGAAATATGATGGTAATTTCAAATCTGTTCCTCGAGTATGCTGATCATCCAGATAAATGGCGCAGTTATCTAAGCGGTTCTTGAAAGAGCTCAAAGTCAACAATTCATCCTTTGTTCGGTTTTGTTGACTGAGGGAAGAACGCCTTTTTACCATTAAGCGACCACCCTCCTCGCAATAAACGCAGGCTTCTAGCAAACTGTCTATTTCCAACCAAAGCTTAGCCACTCCCTCATTTCCCAATTCCAGCATGAGGGCTCCCGAATCAATTAAAACGCGAAGATTGTCCTCTCTCAAATAAGTTAGTATTTCCATGCAACTCACGCCCATTTCTAGAGACCTTTTGTACTCGTTTTCAGGTCGCAAAAGGGTGACCTCAACCACTTCATTTGTCTTCTTCAGCTCATCAAGATCCCGCTGACTGATCTGCGCTGGGAGAAGTAAGCTCGTGTCATTTGTCCCACTGAACCCAGTTGTTATCTGATGGTTCAAGTCAAAGCACAAGTCCCACGCGTTTGCAACCAATTTTCCTGGGAAATGCTTACATTCTTTTGGAAACGCTATATTTTCCAGCCAAAAATTGACCACAAGCTTATGCCTCCGTAAAATTGGAAAGAGATATTTTACTCTCTGCTCAAAATCATCGAGATTAACTCCCTTGTATGATTTAACAGAGTCAGCCACCTCTTCTCCGGATATCAGAGAGATCCAAGTGCTGTAGATAGATTCTGGCTCTGTTTCATTTCCAAGAACTTTGAAGACTTCAAAAAGCTCTTGGTCACTCAAACCTGAATAGTAGTAGCTCAAATAGGCTAAAGCAATTGCCATATCTGTATGTCCATACTCAGTTCTCTCTGCCGCCACATCCTTTGCCCTGAATGGAACAGCGAGCAATCTTTTACCCTTTGGGTTAACTCCGAATTCCACACGCCACCTCTTTTTCAAAGCAGTAAACAAAATACCCCTTTTCAGATAACCGGACACGATCAGTAAGATCTGGTACCTTTCTTCATTTGTCCCTTTCACATCCATAAACTTCTGATGGTCCGCTTTTGTCAAGTTTTCATCTACCAGAAACTTTTTAACTACTTCAAACTCATCTTCATTCAACCTCCCGATCAAATCAGACTTCCCTTTGCAAATTTCTTCCGCCATCATTTCATTAAATTTCTGCTTAAACTCCTTCTCTTCTCCCAAAACCCTGAAGTAGCTAAAATGATGCCGCTTGCCATTTGAAAACTCAATTTTACTCGGCCCATACAGTTTAACTAGCTCAGGTGCAATTTGTTGAAGAAGTTGGAGCAAATTCCTACAAACAAGCCATCTCAGACTTCCTCCATCTATTTTGCGCTGCTGACCTGTTGCATAAATAAGCTGGTATTTGACGCTAAATACTTCATCACTCTCGTCCACGATATCCCTCACGTGTTTCCTCACCCAATCTTCAATTTCATACAAAGCTTTTCCTGTACCAATCGCGCCTTTCAGCAAATTATTGTAAATCATTAACCGGAAGCTCAGTCGATATTCCGGAAGCGTTATAATGACTCCACTTATTTTCAGACATTCTTTATACGTCTCCAAAATACTTTCAGAATAATCCGTTATAGGCAAGTCCCTCCTACATGGCACCGTATATATCCTCTTGTTTATTAGTCCTCCCACAGCAAACCTTAAAAGAGTTGAATTTGTCTCGAAAATTGAGTTAAGAACTGTCACTCTGCAAACAACTTTCTCCTTCTTTCTCCCAAGCGTTGACAACTTGTTTCCGTCGTCATCCTTTATCCCCATCATGTGATTTGCAACCCAAACCTGCACAGGTCTGATTGTAATGTCAAGCTCGAGCTCAAGTAGAACCCATTCTGGATTTTCTGTCGTATTCCAATTCTCACGGCCTTCTGTTGCCAGCTCCCTTTCCAACTCTACTGCATAAATTCCAGGGTTTTGCTGGAAGAAAATGATTCTATTGAGCCGTCTCAGCTTTGCCCAGAGAACTCCCATTTTCAAAACAATACTCGTCAATCCCTCTTGTTCAGCTCGGAGAAGTGCGACGGGTGACCGCACACGCAAAAATAATCCAGCTTTGTCGAACGCAGAATTTAATGAGTTTGAAAATAGGGCCTTTTCAATTTCGGTATTTGATGAATTCTCAAGATCACGCAAAAGCTGCCTCCTCTTAGTGACGTCAGTTGGTGAAAGTTGTTCATTTTGAAAGTTGACGTCAATGTCTCGTTGCAAGCGAAACGTTTCCGGAAGTGCCCATTCTGTAAACTTGATGTTTAGGTTACCAGAACTCAGTATTGATCTTGGAATTTGTGTTACGCCATGAGTTTGCACCTGATCTTTGATCTTCCTCTCCAAGACTTCTACAAACAGTGTGAAGTTCCGATTGTTAAACCAAAAGAGGAACTTCTCATTGATTTTGGTTTCCAAATCCGAAGTATTAAAGTGCGAGGAGTAAGAGGTGCCAAAGAACGAGCTCAACGTACGACCATTGATTTCTTGTACTGGCCACTTTGCCATGATTTTCGGCGTAGCCGCATCTACCAATTTGGACACACTAGAGTTATATACCTTTTCAGCCTGTAAATATTCTTGACTTGTGCTGTAGTCAGATTTTTTTCTGGAAAATTTCTTTGAATTGGCTTTTAAAATTGACGATATCTCCAGATTCGTCGGTTTATTTGAAAGAGGAACAAAGTCTCCACATAGTGACTCGATTACCGGTGGAAAGGATGATTGTGAAAGCACTGAAATATTATGCAGAACTTTGATTTGACTCAAGCTAGCAATTTTCGTGTAAAGCATTGCAGAAAAAATTAGAGTGAGTTGATGCTTTATTTCATTGTCAGCGTTCAATATTGAGTGATAGAAGCCAAGCCAATTTTTTCGTAGGCTCCTGATTTTAAGCCAATCGTGAATATGATTAGAAGAAGCCATTGGAGTAAGGCTTTTAGAAAGAGGTTTGTCAGTAGATAAAAGGGTGGAAATGGACTCGGTTGAAGTGGAAATAATTTTTAGCCTTCTAATTTGGGCCAGTTTAAGAAGTTCTTCCCTTGAACCATCCAGGCTCGACGATAAGGGAATGGAATCAGCTATGGAATAGTTGACAAGATCAGGGTCAACGTGGGCTAACCGATTGTAAAGGTTAATGTGGACATGATAAGCTCTCAAGGTAAGCGCTGGTTCATTTTCAGAAACTTTTATGCCATTTGAAGAGCTGTCTAAAAAGAGTCCTTTGAGTCGAAGGCTGTCGCTAAGCAGCTTCTGAATTGCTATCCTATAGCCATCATACTGCGCGTATGAGTTTGATCCAAATTGCGAATTAAAATTTATGGTCTGCATATTTTTTAAATAATCAGGATACCATGTGTAGGTGGGAGAGAAATTGGAAATCTGCTGGAATGTGTTAATACATTCTTTGTCGTAAGGAGAGCACGAAAAAGTGAAGCCAGACTTCAAAATCCACATTGCCATTTCCACTCCGGTTAGTTTTGTGAATGGGTCTGGCATTGCGGATGCTGTGGAAGCATGCAGGGCAGCGAGGTAAAGCCATGCTGAACGGTCATTTCCGGGTTTTAGTCTTTTCAAAATAGTATCCACTTCATATGTGAAATATGGCGGGTGTCGGAGTCCCCCGTCCAAAACCAAAATGGTTACTTGCTGATGGATAGGTTGTGCTTTCAACTCCAACGTACCGTGTGGAACGAGAAGAATTCTTTTGAAGCCGGTGACGTCTGAGTTGCATGGTTTCCTTAGTAATAAGCCATTCTGCAAGCCAATTAACGTTTCAAGCTTACCCGCCTCGGAATCCCGATGTGAAATGTAGAATCCGGGAAAGTTTTCACAGTAAACTTGACCATCACTGTTGTCCAGCTTGAAGGTCAAGTTCAGTCGCCAAAGAATTGCCATAACTTCATTACCTTCTAGTTTCAAATGTACAAATTGACTCTTTTCAATTTTCGAAAGTATGTCCGTTACAGACTTGAATGTTCCAGAGTTAATTGAAATCAACTTTGTCTCATATTGCTCCAGGTCACCAACCGTCAGCTGCCATTCAGCGTTTCTGTTCAGCTTTAAAACATAGTCCGTCTTGTAAGTAATGTCTGCTTCCATTTTCGTTGTATTTTGACGGAAGAGAATTGCTCCTTCTTTTGGATTGTACCAATGCGTATACTTTTCGATGAGGTCGAATCCAATCATTCCATTGAAAAGGTGCTTTGGTATTAACTCCAAATAGTCGTCTCCTCTTCCATCTTGCAGTTCACGAATAATAAGGTTGTTAAGACTGTGAAAAAACTTGTAATGTCTCCCGTTATACGTATCAGACGTGGAAAAAGTGGTCGAGCTTCTTTGGACTCTGAACTTGCTTGTTTTGAAAAAACTCTTGAAAATCTGTGAGTTTACAGTCGACTCTGGAAGATAGCCAGGAGGAAATCCATCTACCAAGAAGGTTCCGAGTAAGGTGTCTACGCAAACATAGTGGGATTCTCCATTCCTTTTTCGCTTGGTACCAGGCATACAAATTACGTCATCTTTCTCATACTTTAATAAAATTGCATGACTCTTGATTCCAGTATTTTCTCTATTTGGTGATGGAAACCTTCCTGCTTCTTTCCACTTCAATATAACAAATTGCTTTACAGCATCATCAGTATGGTGTTGGGTAACATCTTGAAGCTGAAGTGGGATGGTAGACCTAGCCAATTTTAGCAAATTCTGAAGAAATGAAGACAGTTTCAGATTCTGCAGGACGTTTTCTCTTACAACCAAATGCTGTAGTTTTGACAAAGTCTGAAGCCAAATGCAAAGGTCATTGGAGTCCCTCACAATAAATTCGTTTAAAATCTCCTGCCTGGAAACATTATATTTATGTTAGTGCTGAAGCAATCTCTATTACGAGGAATAGCTTGAGCAAATGCATCGAATGTGTTGCGTCTACACATGGGAGAATGTCATCAAGTTTCGCACTCCATTCCTGAAGGATTTTGCGAATTCCTTTCAGAAGATTAGCCACTTCTAGCCTAACATTTAGATTTTCATTCAATTCCAGGATTCTTATCGCTACAATAACAATCGTAACCATTGTAAGAGGACTTCCCCAGCAAAATTCATTTTCCCCTACTAGTTTCTTCAGGAACTCCAGGAACTCCAGAGAAAACTCTTTTTCTGCAAAATCCACGTGAATCTCTCTTTGACCATCTTCGCCATTTGGGCCAAGCTCCCAAAGTGTTTGCATAATTAATGCGAGGACAGCTTCCTTCTCTAAAGACAGCGTGCGAGATGCCATAGCCATGTATAAATTTCGTAACTGTATTCTTCCCCCATTCCTTAGCGAGCCAAATGCAATGAATTCTTTCAACGTCAACTTTTGGTGACAAGAATATTGGCGAGCGAGTACTTCGTTCTCAGTCTCCCTTTTTTCATCCAATGCCCACTGAAGGTTGTGATATGGGTCTATTTCCAGAGTAGATGTTGACAACTTAATTGTGAAAAGGTCCTTAAGACTCCAATTATATCCTAAGTTTAATTTGGGGCTCCAGCAATACACACAATTCAGTCCATTATTCAAGTAGTAGTCTTCATATTTTGCGGTCATTATATCTGGATTGGTGTAATTATAATGGGTTATCGCAGTTTCCAGATTTGAACTTACTAGGGAAACCTGCTGGGAAATTTTTCTCATAGAATAGTCTTGTTGCAAGTTTACAAAGCTGAGCCAATCTTTGTAAAAACGAGGTTGTTGTGGCAAAAACAAAGTGTCACTTTGGGCCAATATCTCCCCGATTAGAATGCATGTTGCATCTCTTAAATGAGCTATTTCTGCAGGAATTTTTAACTCGAATATAATGCCATTCCTTAGCATTTGCTCTTCTGGAAGGGTTTTCTGGATTCGTGAAACGGATTCCCTTAATGATTTTAGTGCAGTTTCCACCTTGCATTTATGGCAACGCGGTTCATGAAACCTCTGTTCATTGTATGAGTCCAATATGTAACTGCAACTCAAAGTGAGAAAATAATTTTGAAGATTGACGCACTCCTTTTTAACTTTGTTAACTTTCTGTTGTTTTTCAGAATAACAGGCTTTATCCCGATCAATAATTTCTTTCTTAAGTGCACGCATTCCTGGATTTTCTTGGGCGTACTGTACCGCAAAGCTGTCTTTGCAAAATGAACTGTTTTTCAGCCAGCTTTCGTAGCTAGCGTCTTTGTTCCTTTTTGCAAAATATGATTGGATAGAGGCAATCCTAGACATTTCGTCTTTTTCTGGGACAAGAAGCCTTTCTACTAGACTTAAGTCAACACCTGTTTTGTACTTTTGAAGAAGGGGATGCTTCACTATTGCAAGTCTGTCTAAGTATTTTAGAAGAAGGAATAGAGTAGCTACTGCCCGGCTCAAAGCGACAGGATTATTTTCATGTTTTCCGTATAATGGAATAGCGGCTTCTGCGTAGCAAATGAATAGCTCATATATATCACCGCTTGCATGCTGAAATTTTTCTGTGATTCGAGTTCTGCAAAACAACTCCACATCAAATAGCCAAATGGATTGGGTATTTAAATGCACATCTTGGTTGTAAACGTTTAGGTTCTTTCCCCTAGAGAGAAGTGAATCTAACTGAATGTTCCGGTTGATATCTGGTATGCTACGGAGGCCAGTGCAGGCCTGAGTTTGTGGCGAAGGCTCTCGGTTAGTTTGTAAATACTTGTTTAGCTCAGTCATAGAGTGCCGGCAGTCAGCTTTGAAAATCTCCCCCATGTTTGTCGTTGTAAACTGTTTTATTAAAATAGAATTTAAATGTCGCACAAATAGGCTTTGCTTACGGAAGAATTTAGAATAATATATATTACCTTTGCAATTCCATTGCGAATATCCAATACGTCAGCCAACCCTTGCCATTCACGAGTCATCCTATTATGAACTTCATCAATCAAAGAAAATACTTGGCTGATGTTACCATCTACTTTCACCCTTAACTCAGAGTCATTTAAAGAAGATATTGAATCTTGAAGTTTTCTAGATCTCCTCGTCAATTTCACCATCATTTGCATAAGAACATCCCAGTTTTTCATGTCGACTTGTGACATTTCTTGAAACATATTGGATAGGAAGATAATGATTATCGTCTTGTAGATAATTTTTGCCATTTTCTCATTGCCTTTCCCAACCTCTTCCAAAATGCAAAGATTGAGGAGAACCTTAGCTGCCATCCAAAGACCAGAGCGACGCCAAGGTTGATCGGCCGTCCAGTTGATACTGTCCCTTACTTTCTTTTCTACCCTTAGCCACGACCACTGCTTTGACTCAGAATAATCTGGGCAAAGTAAGGCCACAAGAAATTCAGAAATCATTAATGGATTTGCCGGCTCCCTACTTTCATCAAAGGTTTTCCCATCTTTTGTTGTTTTAGGCATTGCAATGTCTACTTCTTTTAAGTGTAAATTAATCAATTGATTTGACAGACATTTGGATATCATCAGGTCAGAAATCGGAACAACGTCGAGTCTCTCTGGAAACGTAGCTTTTAGGGGTCCTTTCATAACCACGTCATTAGGCAAAGAACCCCTGAATGTCACCACTCTCACATAATCTTTCCCTTGTAGCTTTCTCATGTTGACTAAGCAGTTTTGCTTCCTCACGAAGAGAGAAAAGTTGTTTTTCTCACCTTGCCCCAACTTGTTCAACTCGGAGTAAACTTTGTCAGAGTTACATCCATCTTGAATCCTTCCCCAACCTTCGAAAGTCACCACAGTGTTGGCTGCTAAATTAGCGGATGTTAAGCCCGGCAGATTATTAGCCACACATGCCGCCAACCTATTTAGTAGCTTCTGCTCAATCTCAACCAAATCCACTTCTTCCCTTTGCGGAAGTTGCTTCAAGAAGAAGGTGTGGTTAACAAGAGCTATTAACTCAGGTCCCATTTTAATGCTGCACCTACCTGACCAATTATTCTCTGACTTCACTTATTTGTAATAATAAGAATTGTTAGATTAGCTATTCAATTTGCAAATTAATATTAATATTGCAAATAGTGTAGTTCCCAAACGGCAACTGAATCATCACCACAGAATTGAAACTTGATAAAACATTATCTCGGCCTCTGCAAACAACTCAAAAGGGGAAAAAACGTTTTTCCTTATGCAGAAACGAGCTGCGCGTGTCTGGGTAGTGTTTGTGATAACCTGAAAATTTATTTGGTTTATGACTCAGTCTACTAATATTAATTTCCATTTGCATAACGATTGACCATTGCTGTAATACTATTATGTTTTTGTAAGTCAGTTTTTATTTGCTGAAAGATTTTTAACGTCAATAAAATAAACAGAATAGGCCAGACACAAGCTTGCACTCTTCACTTAGCATATTATAATAAAATTGCATAAAAAAGCTACACGAGTTCTGTTCCAAATTAAGTCATTTTTTATTACTGCATCATCTCGAATTGTTTGAAATGGAATTATTAGGCTATTCAAGATAAACATGCTACGAGGAAATTGTCGTGTTTATTATTCGTCTCCAGTCGATATCAGCAATATGTTTTATATCATCTTTTTAAGCTTTTATGTAATAACCCAAAACATGACATGACCAAGTCCATTTAATTTTGTTTGAATCAGTTAACATGAAAAATGGTCGCTGTCATTTGCGTCATAGTATTCTTCATAGATTTGCGTTTGCTTCACATCTCTAAATAAAAAGTTTTTACTAAAAGTCTCATTTATTTGCCACATATCCATTTAATCTCTAAATAATAATATGCGTCATGCATCACAGTAATTTCTGTCATTTCAATTTGGTTTTGTCAACATTTTTGTTATCAATATATTATTGTACTGAATATTATTTGAATATTAAACACTCGTGCGACCAGAATAAGCTTGAAATTATTTTGTGATAAGAAAGTTACGTAAACTGTGCAGTTATTTACGTTTGATAAAGAACGGAGACTATCGGATGCTGGTTGAGCTTAGAACGTAGTGGGAGGAGGATAATAGGAGAAGCAAGCTATTTAAATAGTAAATTAAATAGCGTAAGCTATTTTTAGTTTTCAATCTTGCTAAAAGCTTACCTCGACACATTGAGAATAATCAATAGCAAAGCTGACCGAAGGCGAATTAAATATTTAAACTCTAATGTCTAAAACAATGGTGGTAAAAATATAAATTTGCAATTTATACAGCAGCCAATCTTGTTCAAACGTTATTGATTGATTGATTTAATAAAATATTAACTTTGTATGTATTCTGATTTTAAACCGAAGCGACTTACGACCTAGAATTTAATAATAACATCATGATTACTCATACCTAATTTAGTCAAAAAATTGCTTAGAATTTCAAATAATTTCCCATAAATTCTACGTATATAATATGAGCCATTCCCTATTTACACCCTATTTACAGAGACATCAAACTAAAATTAATGAACATTTATTCTTAAAATACCTTTTAATCCGCTAGATCCGAACATGTTTTGAAAGTTACGAAAGAAAAAAGTTTTTAAGTTGGCAAATTGTTTCATTAGCAAGACTAACACTTCTAGCAAATATTTTATAATCTTGACAGCCACAGAACTTATTCGCAAAATCGATCGCAATACAATTTTATGATTTTCCCCTGCAAATACTAAACATGGAATTGCCAAAAGAAACAATTGAAAATAAAAAATAACGGCTGTATTAGCATTCTTTAATGAAACTGGGATAAATTCGCGTACAAAGTGTTTGGAAATGAATGAGGTATCATTCCAAGTATCCAACCAAAGTGCCCAGCTATCCCATAACTCAACAACTCCAGATTGGAACAGAGCCCGAACTTTATTAGTAAGTTTTTGTGTTGGCCACTCAACGTTATAAAATCTCAACCATTTTACAGCTCCTTCAAGCCTTTCCTTGCTAATCGCTAAGTTCCTCAGCTTTTCTTTTGCATTTATCTCAACAAATAACTTTCTAATTTTTCTCTCCATCTTTACCACATTATTATACTGCTCTGCGTACGCTTTCTTGTCACAAGTGGCAATATGTTTTATATAATACTTGTCATCAGCCATATCTTTAAGAGTTGATAAATTTTTTGCATAGAAAATCGTACCTCGTTTTTTAAAGGATTCGCTAGAATTTTGGATTGGGTTATGGTACTCAAGCAATCTTGTGTATATTGAGGCAGCGGACATAATAAAAGATAAGTTTCCTTCAAGTGCATCTTCATCCAATTGGTTCAGTTCATAATGAGTTGTTATAGAAGAATTGAACCTTTCTACTAAATTCTCTAACATTATTATCAACTTATGAAGGGGATAAAGGTAGAATGAATTCACAGCATGTACAGCA
>JAHZMU010002720.1:0-12838 GCA_027743725.1 Rambutsinella grinnellia | reverse complement strand
CCATTTTACATTTTTTCGAGGAGAAATTTAATAAATTATTTAGCAAGGCCTAACTTTAAATAATTAGTTTATGTTTGCCCATTTTAAAGAATCTTCTAAACCGATATGGTAATTTTTTTTGTCAATTCGTATAGGAAAAAGAAATACGAGCTTTTCCACTTTAACAGATTTCCTTTTTTCTGGCATAAGCGGTTTAGGCTGACATTCATATGGCTTGTGTAAGAGATTGGGACGTGCCTTCGCTTACTTTTCAAGGCTTGACATTTAAACTTGTAGGCTTAGTGTGTTTGGAATGAGATGACATTAAAAAAGTTTGAAATTGCTTACCTATTTCTTAACTGATTTTGACCCAGGGACTCCAGTCACTTTCGACACATAATCACTACAATCGGCACAAATCCGGCAAAAAACATGGTCACTCTCAAGGGTCAGGGTAAAAAATTACTAAAAGCATTCACTGGAAAATATTTTAAAAATAAAAAGGTCTACATTTTACAAACTACTCCATTTCACACACATCACAACTATGTAAGGATGAAATGAGCTCTCTGTACCGTTAAGCTTCTGAGACTGGAATGGAGTATTCCAGACTAGATCTGAGTCACCAAAAAGCTTATTCGTATCTGCACCTTTTCATACAGAGGGAAATCAGACGCTCGTTTCCATTTTTGTCATCAGCAATGATGATCCTACTCATGAAACATTTTCCTCTTGTACGTGCTCAGTGCTTTTAGCTCCCTAACTGGAATAAATGGGAATAGATTGTATGCAATTCTCCCTATAAAATCCCCCTCTTGCAACAATCAACAAGATTGCAACTGCATCTCTCTCTCAATTCTTTTTATTAAGAGGTCTGAGTTCTATATGAGCTTGTGCAAACTCGAAATAATTAAGGTTCAATGCAAAAAAAGCCTTGTTCATGAGTAAAAAGGGTCTAAGACAGATGCACAGAATAAAATCTGAGAACGTAGCTGAATAGCTTGTCCCTCGATTCAATGAAGAGGAACCCAATTCGTATCCCCTTTTAGTAACTTGTAAAGGAAAATGCTCTGCCGTTCTGATGATGAGGGACCCTAACAAAAATTGATCTCAGATAATTCAGATATATGAGTTGGATGGGTGGTGTAAACGATGCCATGTGGAAGTTGAGCATTTCCCCTTATGTTAAATATTTTATGATTTTTCTCTACACAACCCATCTCTCTACATGTGGTTTAATTTAGTGATGATCTCTAATTTATAAAAAAAGTTACGTACCAACAAGGGCTCTACTAATCCAGCACAAAAATGTCAATGCTCAGCACAACAAGTTTCTCTCTGCACCGGCCTAGTCTCTTGGGGTCAAGAGAAACTTTGAATATTTTTCTACACTGTACAAAAAAAAAGTCCAGAGTGGAAGGAGGAGATCCTTTTAAAGATTAAAGAGTGAAAATGTCTACCCAAAACTCTTTCTTAGGATAAATAGAAAAAGCTATATTGTTGACTTTGTCGTTGTAACTTTTTCAAAAAGGGGGAATGTGATCGAGAGAGAAGTAAGCTACACTTTCACTTCTCATCTGAGTACAAAATGGAGAAGGAGAGAGAAGGGAAAAGTTTTGCAAAAGAAAAATATTAAAAGGAGGTATTTTCGTTTAGTGCGTATGTTTTGTAGAATTTTTTTAGGGAGCTGTGGAGAGAGGAGATACGAAAGGACAGAGGTTGAGAGTGGCATTGACAAGAAAAGAGAGTTGGGGAAACCTTTTCACGGTTGAAAGTTGCATTGTGGATGCTGGAAAAGGAACTGCTCAAAGCCAGCCGTATTGTAGGGAACAGTCGGTGGTTTCCATTCTTCCTCGTTCGTATAAATATTAAAGGTAGAGAAAGAGAGAGAGATGTAATGGTTCTCTCTCTAGCAGAGTTTCATCATCTCGTATCTATAATGCATAAAGTGCTTCTCCCGTATCTGGAGAAAAGTAGTCGGAAAGTTTTTAGAGAAGGAGAGAGGAGAGAACGGAGAACCCTTTCATGGATTTGGAGCTCGGAGTGTGATCTCTGCGCAGCCTAGCTCCATGTAAGATTATGCATACACACAAATAATTGGAGGATCTTCCTCTCTCCCCGACTCCAAGCTGTCTGGCAAGGTTTTAAATGTCTGCAGCGGAGATGGAGAGATGGGAGAAAGGCTAACTTTTTTATGCTTCTCTCCAAGCTATTTATATATAACCATTTTATTTGTGTGTGTGATGCGAACTGTCTCTTACAAAAGTATTAAAACAAAGTTGTTCCGAGCCTGGAAAGAGGAAAAAATTCTTCATTGTGTAAATATTTTATGGGGTGGAGAGAGAGAGATCGACTAGCTAAATAGATACGATCGATATTTTAATTTATAGTTTTTGTTAAGCCAAATTTATAATTTGAAATGTTTTACCCGAAACATTTAAATAATAATATTAATGTTCAAATAGGGAGATGACAATAATGTACTCATTTCAAACTGGAAGCCATCTTAGAACATTCATATTTAACCAGCTTTTTGTGCTAGGACCGCAGGTATTTCTCAGTGAAAGTTAACTCTAAGGTTTTATTACCAATGGGAATTATTTTAGGCTTAGTTACTCACTCACTCTTTCTATTTCTCTCTGGAAGAAAGACACGGTCTGTAATAATTTTGCTTGAAATGAGCAAAGCTAAAAAACATAACCATCAGAGAAGGGTGGCTTGCATCCATATTATTCACTTTTAATGCACCTCATGATAGTTAGGCTTTGTCCTGGAAAAGGTAAATAGAAAAGTCAAGAGAATTTTAGATCTACATTCACTATTCATCTCGGGATGGAACCATTAGATGAAGGAAATGGACAGAGAAATTACTACTGTATATATTTCTCTTGCCGTGTCAGTCAGAAAGGGTTTATGAGTCAGTCTCAGGTGTTCCCTACAATGTCTGATTAGGCTTAAGCTCCTTCTTCTTCCCCTTCACTTTAGTAAAGTGCTCTAGTTTTACTAGAGGTTTTACGTGTGCACAACACATTACCCCTTTTTATTGCGGAGATACAATTACACTAGTTTTGGCTGTACACTTTTAAAAGAAAGAAAAAACAAGGGTTTTTACGACCAAGAGCATCTCCTTTCTTTGGAGTAATCAGTGTGGTTTTGCAGAGCATTGAATTTATTTCTAAATATTTTTTATATCAGCTTCACACCAAAGCTCACTTGAATACCTGTCAAATGCATTGTTGCCGGGGATTATGCAATATCTACTTCCAATTTACTTGGTAAACCCCTGTCCATTCTAATCCGAAGGAATTCTTTATCCATTTCGCTTTCTCCTTGAACTCATCTATTTGCTTTGGACACGGGAGTATCAGTTTTCATTCTATCCCATCATTGAAGACACCTAAAAGAATTCTACGAAAGTTTTCTCTCCAAAGTGCAAGGAAATGAGCAAGATGCTCCCTCCATTTATTTCACTCTGGAGCTTCAGGTTTACAGTTTCAGTC
This sequence comes from Rambutsinella grinnellia, assembly GCA_027743725.1. NCBI lineage: Eukaryota > Metazoa > Arthropoda > Collembola > Entomobryomorpha > Entomobryidae > Rambutsinella > Rambutsinella grinnellia. The sequence goes on along the minus strand of JAHZMU010002720.1, from coordinate 9,359 downwards.
GATACATTACACCAATTTATGTACATTACATGATGCTGCTTCTCCCTCTCGGAGAAAGTTGGATGTTGTGCATCCATTTAATATAATATCCGGGCACATATCTCGAAGAGAAACGTCTTACTTTTCTATCACGCAATATTTCAAACTAGAAATATGTTTGGGCTTTACCTGGCTCTCTGACCAGAGTTAAACCTTATACCTTTGTGTATTCTTATTTAACTCTCTCCTTTCTGCAAAGAAAGAGGAGAAAATTGTTAAAAATCGACCGTCTCTCAAAGAACTCTCCCGCTCTGGTAAAATATGCGTTTTCTAAAGAACCTGATAGACTTTTTAGGCTGGAGGATTACTTTTGAAGAAAAAAACTTAATCTTTCGTGCATTGAAAAGGTTGTATTCACAAACTATTGATTATTTAAGGGGAAAACATCAAGCAATAAATAAATGGGTAATCTTCCACGCACAGGATGACGGCTCAAGTAATGGATGGAGACGTTATTAATGGAGAGTGTAAGGAATTTCTTTAGGAAGATGTAAAATGGTAAATTGATAGTGATAGAGATTGCTTCTAATAATTCTTGCCTGATTTCCATAAACAATAAAGGTTACGAGATCAATTAGGAAAGGTGATTAAAGTTGGAATGCTCAGGTTAAAAATCAGGAAGGGAAAGAGAGAAAAATAGACAAAAAGGGGCTTTAATCTAAGCATTTTCAAGCTTCTCCCAACCATCAACACTCATTTATCTTTTCTAAAAAGGGTAGTGATTTGTATTTTAATTGCTAAAATTAACTCAAATCCTTACTTTCTAGTCACGTATTATCTTGATCTGTTTATCTAGTCAGGGACAGACGTCACCGTTGATTAATAATTGGAAGGACAGAGTGATGATGACCAGACTCAATCAACCTGTATCCGAGAGATAAAAAACCGCAAAAAAATTAAAAAAGGATTATGTAGAGAGAGATGAGAGAGAAGCTCGCTTCATATTTTTTTAGATGGAGTGAGAGGGGTCGTAAATTCATCCATTTTCTCCTCATTTCCTTTTTCTCCACGGACACACACAGCATATGTGTGCCCATCATACATAATAAATGTCGCAGTGTTTCCGCTCTCTCCAAAAAGGGGAGAGAGAGTTGATAATAGCGTGTTTTACTTTTTACTTCAATGTAAATTTATTTCCCGACTTGGGAACACCGAACTAGAGAATGGATGCGTGTGTGTGTAGAAAAACGCTAGAATTTCTCCATGTCATTACCCCTCATCCTCAAGAGATGATGGAGGGATGGCGTAGATCAATGTTATCTTCAAAGTATATAAAATGGAAAGCGGAAATTTGCTAACATCTCATTCCCTCTTCTCAAGTCTGCTTCAAGTCGTCAACGAGTCAATTGTCTAAACAGAATAGAACAAAAGGTCTGTCTGAAATGATAGCTTTCATCATCAACATCAAGCAACTTTCCATTATTCTCAGGAAATTAAAAGGCTCTGATACATTTTATTATTCAAGCTCGAAGCTGAATTGATATTTTAAAAACATTTGCAAATCAGTTCTCTCAGCTCTCCAACCATTAACCAATCATTTTGTCACGTGAATATTCCCTTGCCAAAAAAAACTAGCCTTTGAATCGAGTGGAATGGGTCGTTTAAAACGGAGATAAAAGTACTTATTTGTTGTAGTGGTTGGAAATATATTCTCTGCCTTCTGCTCTTTCTCTTTTTCTACCCACTTAGTATTCAACTCTCGTCCATTATTGTAATGGAGAAATGCAGATAGATTCACATTGGAGAGAGAGCTAACATAAAAGTGTCTAGAATTTTTTTACCCTATCGGAAAACACAACAAAAACATACTGGTTTTTAAGTGGATGAATGTTTTCCCTGCAATATTTGCCCATTTTTAGAAATATTTTAGAGAAAAGCGAGCTAAAGCTCGTCAAGTATTCAGGGAGGAAGCTGGTTCTCTTTTAACCAATATTGTATAGAAAATATCGTTACAATTTTGGCAGAGATGCCCATGTGGGATGGTGAAAGTGGCCAAAACGAATTTAACTGTCGAATCTTTTGCAATGGCTATTTGACTTTAAAACAAGCGATTTACTTCCAGCCAAGGATAGAATATTGAGTGGGAGGAACATTTAAAAAAGGCTCAAACTAGTTTACGCATCTAATTGATATTTGGTATCGCCCAAGCAGTTAGTATCAGCCGCAGATGACAGCATTTCTTTTCCTCTCTTCTTTTTTTGACAACCCGACAAAAACCATCTAAACCACTATATGAACTAAAGTCTATTCAATTCCACTTGAATGCAACACGCGATTTCATTTTATCAATGTTTTCCGCTGTACATTGCAGAAAAAATTTCCCAGAGAAAGTTACTAGAGCACGCAGTTGGTATTTTCTTTCTACAATTGTCTAAAAAGTATAGCTAATCTTTACAAGAGAAATGGGAGGGAACTCAATGGAGCAGAAAAAAGTTTTGGAGCAACAAGAAATCAAACTAGTCAGGAGCAGAATTTCTTTTACGAATTGGTCTGTGCATAAAAATTTTATGACATTTTTTCTCTTCAAAGAATAAGCAATATATTTTGGGAAAGTTTGATGAATTTGATATTTCAATTGGACAATATCAATATCAATATGTAAACTAATAAGTTCCTTGGGGAATTCAAACCACCCACGCTTTATGAGCCACCTCGATTGAATAAAATTACACCATCAACCCCATTCATATGATAATGATATTATTATATGAAATGCTCCAGCCATGAATCTCGTAACTGATGCGTGACATTTCCATTTACAATCTGATATTTATTGGAGCTCAATTTATGTTCCGTCATCCACCTCCTCCTCCTATTTACTCTCATTTCTCTGGAGAGAAAGCGGTGAGGATGGAGAGGGAACACACGCGTTTCTTTAGCATAATGCAAAGTACACAATAAATAAATAAATAGAGGTGTAATCTCGTGAATACAAATTGTAAAAGGGAATGTTATTGTTACAGTTATTTACTTGTCCATATGTTCCTGGATGGAGGAGAGTTTTTATTTTTGGTGGAATTTTTTTTCTTCAATAATATTTATTCATTTCGAATTCCGGATGGAATCAGTGAATAAGTAGTGTTTAGTTGATGGCTGAAGGAGGAGAGAAAAAATTCCCTTTTATAAAGGGAGCTCGAGCTGATCTGATCTATTATCCGATTAAAGAATTAAGCACTTTCTCTTGCTCTACGCCACAGAGGAAGCGGAGGAGAGAAGCAGTTTTTTTTAGAGTGAATAATCTTCGCGAGGATGGAGAGGAGGCAAGATAAATTTAAGTGAAAAAGTAATGGATGGATGATGGGGTGATGGTAAAACTAATAGTGGAGGAGTGACTACCCTTTTTGAATTTTTTTTAAAGCCAAACTAAGTGCGAGGATCAGGAAGAGGGAACTCACGGGGGAGATAACATCGGCAATATTAACGTCAGCGGGTCAGATAAAAAAAGTCTACAGTTTTTTAAAAATGCTGACCTCTAATCAATAGTATTAATTCCTTTGCAAAAGTTTATAAAAATTATAGAAATATTTACTTTCTCCAAGGCTGGTTAAGCACGTAAATGAAATGGGAAATGAAGCGAGAAGTCAGAGAGCCGCACATTAATTTATGTCGTTCAGGCCAGAAGAGAAAGGAGAACCCCTGTGCATAAAGTTGGTGTTCTGGTTCTCTGGTTCTCTGCTCCAACTTCTCACAATCACACAGCTCATTCATCTTTAATTAAGAAATTTGTCATCAAACTTTGCTCTATTTATAATTCAGCTAATCAGCTAGGTAGAGGCTTTTAATTTCGTGTAATAATCACCATCTGCATCGAATGGTCATTGATTGAAAGGGAAAAAGTTTGTCTAATTATAATTTAATGAAAAAGAAAAATTAGGCTAAATATTTTTAACGTAAAACGTGGCCAAGATCAAACTTTTTTAGACGTCACTTGCAGAGACTTGAGAGAGAGAGAGAAACTATATCTAAATATATAAAAAGCGAGGAAGGAAAATTCAATTTAACTTTCTCATATTTAGAACCCCTCAAAAAAGAAGTTTGGAACAAAAGGGAAACTATCGACACTCTCCAAGACTAATAAAAGATGTACAAGGTTATACATGCAACATAATATTTCCTCGCAGATGTCTACATTCTCTCTCTACGAAAAGTTTTCTCGGAAGCTAGAAAGGAAAATAAGAAGCCGGTGGAGCAAAAGAGTTGTCTTGAGCAGAAGAGCATTTCTCCCGCTTCACTTACTCCTGTCCTTAGATCAGGACAAAACAGAGAGAAAGAGAGAAAAATGATTCCGGTTGATTCCTACCTGAATCGCATAGCCCCGGTAAAATTATTTCCCACAAACAATTTAATTACTCTGAAGATTCTTGTTAGAAATGACAAGATAATAAGGAACAAATTTTCTTAAATTTTGGGCTTCCCAAGCGGTGAATAAAATTCTCTCCCCAACTCTCATTCCATTTCCCCAGACGAAATACCTTTTTTTTGATGGCCACCTCCTAACAAAACAATAAACGATGTCAGAGAACAAGATACGACATAAATGATGACGAGAATGGTCTCGCCGTGTAGTTGTCTTCTTGGCTTAGATGTTCATGTTGGAAAGGACAAGGAAAGTGGGAAGGCGAGAGAGCTACATGGAAGGAGAGAGAGAGACGATAAAAACTTTTTTTCTTTTTCCTCCCATGTACTTGTATATTTATTAGGGAAAAGTGTATCAATGGAATTGGATTCAGGAATGATGTGTTTTTATGCTCACGTTCATCGCTACATAATAGAGAAATTACATTAGAGAAACAGTTACTCCGGTTGCAAAACCCCATTCGAGAGAATAAAGTAGAAATGCCATTATTGTCTCGCACCAACCATTTTACTACTTTAGGATTAGTAATATCATATCATAATAGCTTTGTGTTGTGTGCAGCTCATATTCCAAGTATCATGTTGGTATCAACATCAACAAGCCATTAATGTGCCATGATAGGTTTGCATTAAACTTCTCCACTTACTCCAAGAGAGCTCTTTACACGGACAATATTTTTGTTAAAAATGGATAAAGATGGAAGCATTTTTACGTGTCAAGTTCACTTGCAGTGATGGAACTCTGGAAATATTTCTCTCTATTTTTCTTCTTCTTTTGGATGGATGATATAATGGAATAACTTTCGTCAAATCAACCAATTTCTTTTCTACCTGTAGTTAATGCCTAGGAGAGTGAACGACAGGTAGACTCTGATTTACGGGTTTTTGCGGGCACATTTCTCAATTGTTTTCTTGCAACTGTGACAGAGAATGGGTCTCTGTGGACCCGTTTCCAAAGATTATGAAGGTGTATGGGTAGTTATGGGTAGGTTTCTGTATGCCTTTGAGCTTTTCTTATTCACTATTACATTTTGTGAAGCGAAAAAGCTTTTTTTCTTTTCCTTTTTCAATATTGTTCATCTGTAGAGCGTGACTGGTTTGTTACGCATGCTAATCCTTTAATTTCTCAAAAAAATTATAAACTTGTCCATTCTACTTTTAAGCATGTGTCCTTTTTAGACTTCAGACAGTCCTTTTAGCCTGACCTCGTGTCAACTTTCACCTTAATATTCTCGCCGACTGACAACTCTCTAGCATTATTTATGCTTTGACCGTGGAACACCTCCCAGTAGTCTACTAAAGGGGAATGAAAGGGGGAAGAGCATTATCCCCGAGACAAACTTGTCTCCCAGATGCATCAATTGTCACATCTCTTAAAAAGCCATCGTGTTGGAAGGGAAACATCATAAGACGTTCTTAACCAGAAAAAGAAAAAACACAAACATATGGGCTTACAGTTACAGACTTTACACTAGCTATTTTCTCCTTTTTTATTATCACTAGAAGAAACTGGAAACTGGACCCTTATCATCGTATAAAAAAGTATAAAAAAAGGTACGGAGAAGAGAAAAACTCATCCCATCCTTCTCCGCAAACAGACAGGACCAGGCTTTTCCAAGAATCGTGTGGGGAGAGAGAGAAAAAATGTAATATTTGTAAAAACAACGTTGCAAACACCATCTCCCCCAGATCAGTATATTTACCTTACTTTCCCTATAATTTCATCCTTATAGTACAATTACTCTATACTTGCTTTCCTGAATTTAAATATACGATACGACAGAAATATTTGTACAGCCATTTCATCTCCCATCTAACAAGCATTAGTTTCTTGCCGGCTTGTCTTGCACGTCACTTTTCGACTTAGATTTAGGAGCCAGAGCTAGCTCTCTCCAGCCTTTTCACTTTCTCAGAGACTAGAGAGAGAATTTCTATTACTTGCAAGAGAAAAACGGATGACTTTTGGCTTCTTTATTTTCTCTACTTGGGCATTATATGATGAGCTTTTTATACCCGTGACCTCTCCCTAGAAAGAAAGAAGCGGTCCATGCACACACAGAAAAAGAAAGTATAAATTTAGTGAAAAATACTACCTGCCTCTCCTTCTCCTAAAGGGAGTATCCATTCCTCGTATGTAAAGTAGGAAGGGAAGATATTCTCATCTATTATGCACTCGAAGAGGAGATAGACGAATTCAATAATCGGGCAAAGTGGCAAGATGGAAGGAGGAAAGAGAGAATAAAAAATTACAAATAATTGTTGCTTTCATTCCAATTATTTCTAGTTGATTGAAGACCTCCAAGAAGGGCTAGAGAGCATTATCATAAAAATAAGCAGTGTCTCACCACAAACTTTGTAAACTGCTATTCAATTTAGAGTGAAAATTGTCTTTTGCTCAGATAATAACCATCATAATCATTTGTTGTTAGTCAAACTAGGAGAGAGTCTATTTTTTTACAGCGCACTTTCACCAAGCCAAGCATCGTTTTTATTACGGGAGAAAGTTGAGGACAAAGTTTTACTCCTTTCATCACATCCTCTCTCTCCCCCTCATGACATTATAATATTATTGTATTAAGTCTCTTCCTTATTGATATTGGAAGACTTTCTTTGGAGAGACTTTGTACTTGATTCTCTTTCTCTACACACCCCATAACATTCTTTAATGATGATCAAGGATAACTTTTGAATCCGCAGAGTATCATCATTTCATCCGAGGTGAATGATTGAATTACTAGAGAAAGCTCATAAGGACCCTAATGACTAGGTGAAATATGCAAGAAAATAGGGAGATAACGGCAGCTATAAAATAAGTAAAAAATCTCGATTGATGTCTCTGGATCTGAAAAAGTCTGAAGGTCTAAAGGGAATTGAGAAAAAAATCACATCCAAAGAGAGAGAGAGGAAGAGCGTATCAAAAAAGCGTAAACTGATCACTATTTTCCTGGAGAAAGCCAACTTTATTTATTTAAAGTTTTTTGGTTATCGGAAGAGTAATGAAATTAGCTGGATACGACGAGGAGGGAAAAAATGTAGAAAAATGTATAAAAAATGTATAAAATATTTTGCGACAAAAGAGTAGAATATCAGCTTTAGCCCGAGGCCCTTTTTTTGAGTTATATAAATCATGTTCCAAAGCATTTTTTTCTCTCTTTCAACCACTCCTATTTCAAGTCCTTGCTAACAAGCTCGTTCCTTTGATCTTTTGCTAGAGGAATGGCTCAATAAATAACATAAAAAATTCGAGTAAACTACTTAGAAATTGAAATAACTGTAATTGAAGTTGTGTAGAGAAATATTTCAGACTACAATTGTTTCTCACACAAGGCTTGAAGCGTTATGACAAGGATTATAGTTCATTGTCGCGTCACATCACCCATTCAACTGATGCCACCTCATTTAATTTTCTATCTCTGGAAAAAAAATCTCCGAGATTATGTCCCAAGCTAACTGCCATTTTCAATGCTTACTCGGTACGAGACAATGGATTGAGAAGCTGAGATTTTTTTCTACTCTCTACCCCACCCTACTTTCTCCTTGCTTGCTCAACCATAAAGAGAATGTTGTTGTGTAAAAAAAGAAATCTATTTAGATTTTTTCTCTCCCCATTCCAACACAATGTTATGGGTAATCAGAGTGTAAAGCCTGGAAAAAGAGTGTGAAAAGCAGTGGATATTTTGTAGAGAGTAGAGCTTTTTTCCACAGACTAATCATAAAAATATTCTCATTGTTTTTCTCCGAAATTTTTCTGACATTTGCCATAAATAAAAAAGTTTTTGGACAGTAGGGTTGTTGACTAAGGAGGATATTACGAATGAGTGTGTACTCTTCGGCGACAGTGTCATCGAAAGATCAGGTTACAGTCTGGGAAGGAATTGAAATGGATTGCCTCAGGGAAGGAATGAGATGAGTGGTGATTATGCGAATCTTGAAAATAATGATGGGAAAAGTGGAATGTGGAGAGTTGGAGAGGAAAGCTCATAATCCTTTCAAGACCCTTGAAATAGGCCGACAAAAAGCTTGTTAAAATCATTACTTTAATGATACGCGACATTGTTTTTAATTAACAATATTTCAGTCTAATTCATATGGTCAAAGAAGGATAATCATCAACAGTTTGTTTCTTTAACTTTAGCTTTTAACTTTTAAGCCTTAATGATTAAAGTAATGAAGCTATTATCATAATATTCATTTGAGCTGGAGCTGGCGAGAGGGAAAGAGAAAGCGGTAAATCAAAAAAGTCATAAAAGCAAATATTAGCTAATATCCGTGTCGCTAAAAGTTGGAACATTAGGAGCTCAAGAGCTGAAAAAGTTTTGCAATAAAGCCATACTTTTCATATTTGTAAGTTGACGAAGAGAATACTGCTTTTAGTTACCTGAAAAGAGTTAAAAAATGTATTAATAAATCAGCTAATCATTCCTTGATGAGATGGTCAATGAATGTTGGGTAGTCTTGCACCACTTCATTCACTCCATTCACTCCATTTCTCTCTCCATTTCTTCCCAAAGCCACGTCCCACCCTCCATTTAATTTTAATGAGGGCCAAGACATGTTCATAAGGACATAAAAGTAAACTTAATTTCACACTGGGCATAACCATCTCTCACTCGGGGTAAGGCTATAATTTTTTTTGTCGCCGTGACATGAGTTGGAATTGACCGAATCATAATATTTAAGCGTTTCACGTAGACATCATATACGTTTTCACTTTCCCCCTCTGCAACATATTGCTACAGAGTTTAATATTTTCGTAATATTTCTCTCTCTCTAGTAGCGAGAGTATGATTGCACTTTCATTTCACTTCATCCACTATGATGGTCGTAACTACTCTCTTATCCTTGTAATAAAAACAGGTAAAGGGAAAGGCTCTAGTGAATGGAATGGTCATCATCAATTTTAACATTTTCATGGGAAAAATTGGAAAGATATTTGTACTCTTGCATCAACTTTTAAAGTTTAA
>JAHZMU010002719.1:0-11006 GCA_027743725.1 Rambutsinella grinnellia | reverse complement strand
GGTGTCTGAAAGCCCTATGTTAAAGGTACTTTTGGACATTTTGGACTTTTTCCCGGGAAAAAGGTTTTTCCCAGTGGGTGGGAAAAAAGCTAGGGGTAGCCACTTTTAACAACCTTGGCAAGAACTGGAAAATTGAACTAAAAATGCCATATTCTTATTCGAGATAGCTACAGTTTACAAATTGAAGTAAAAATTAGAATCGGAATGCATCAACAGAGACTGAGAATTTATAAATTTCCTAAAACAGACGAGATGATTCTTTAATGACGTAGTTTTATTATTTAATTTTTGAATGAATAGATACTTATTACCTCTATATAATTCCTAATAATTGACATATTTACATTTTACATAGTATTTAGTATTACAGATTATTTGCTAAGCAGATCTCATTTTAAAATAAATAATTATTACATTGTGCGTTTAGTGTCTATACTATAGCTCCAAGTATAAAATGCCCGTTATAATGTTTGGCAAGCTTCTTCAAAAAGCTTTGGATTCACCTATACAGCAATTAAAATATCACATGAGCATGAAATGCAATGAGTTGTAGACGTGATAGTGTCTGGCTTAGCTTACCTCCTCCATTACTTTCCAAGCTACCGTTTTGACAATTGAACTTGAATTCTCTTCACAAAATCCCAGGCTGGATTTTTTCAATAAGTCGCACCCGAATGTATCCGCTATCAAAAGTAACGCTGCTACATTTCGCGGTGTGATTGAGTCAATCAAAGCTTTTTCGCATATTGACTGTGAAATAAAAATTGCTCATAAGAAATTGCATTTAAATTAAAATGTCTTTTCTAAAATGACATTTACCTTTAGCCCTGGCATTTCCAATTGCACCGCTGATTTGAGCAAATTTTGAGGATTTTCCAAAGGATCAACTCGATCCGTGTAAATATATTGGAGCAATGATGTCAACTGTACTGTATTCATGTCCAGTTTAATCTGATTGTGATCATCAATCAAGCTGCCCAAAACGGGGGAACGGCACATGAGAATTGTTTTATGAGCTGGGATAAGTCCTCCATCACATGCTCGAAGAGTGACATCGCAATTCTCCCCGTTTCTCAACTTTGTCCAGAGATCAAGAGCAAGTGAGTTTTGTTCTACTTGTTCTCTAACCTGATTTTAAAAAAATGCTTCGATTAAAACAAATTAAATTGTTTTCCCAAAACATTGTAAGCAAAGACATTTACCAGCATTATTTTGCAATATATTTCAAGACTTTTCCCGGTAAGATGCCTATCTAGTATTATTATATCTCTTGCTCCGATACTGTGAAGATTTTTTGTTGGCTCGCTTGTAATCTTCACCGTATGCATTCCAACAGGGCATACTTCGTATTGTTTCACGGATGGACTCCAAATTCCGAACTGGAAACGAATCTGTTGATTTTTATATTTTAATAAGTTTTACCGCTTTATTTATTTTCAATTTAAGTAAATGGATTTACTTGCAACTCTTCTGCATAATCTACAACGACGGGTGTATGCTCCCCGACCATTGCAGAGACCAGATTGAGACAAATAACGACCGGATTTGTTAACCTCAATCCATTTTCATCCGTCCAGTAGCGAAGTGCTAAAGACCATTTTGTTTCTAGACCGTTTATTTTTATCTGAATTATAATAATTTAGTAATTAATATCTACTTTTGAATTTAAGAATTATCATTTAAAATACTATTTAACTCACGTCGAAAACTGGACTATCCACATCAATCTTTCCGTCCATTCCTTTCATATAATCCTCGATTTTCCAATTATACTTAAAGCCAATATCGCAAAGGTTCCTTGCTAGGACCTCCAGTCCATCATTACACGGAGTTGAGTCGGGTTGAGATGAACTGCTCATTTTTATCGAGTATAAAATATCAGGCATTGATGCAATTTTGCATTGGCACTTAATTTATTTTTTACGAAATGAAAAATTAAAACTTAGGAATAAAATTAGCACTTAATCTTGAGTCAAGATGCTTGACCAAATTTATTTAATCGATGTGTCCCTCATTGGAATCTCACACCAATTAAATGATTAATGGAAAGCGTAAAACTGAAAATAGCGCAAGAACGCAACCTTGAACGAGGAAGTTGAAAAGTACGTATCATCTCCAGTCACACTGTTCCATTGCTCAAAAAAGCTCACGTTTTCATAATCATGCATTCATCACTCCTCCTAGACTTGATGATCATATAATCATATAATGAATAACAATGCAAAAATGATAAGCTTCTGAGTGATGATATGAAAGATCACACCATCCTTCAACGCAGTTTCAAATCATAATACTTGTAACATTTTGTCAATATGTATTTAAATGCTGGTGCCGACAGGGCAGCAAATTGAAATGGTTAATTATCACCATATTAAATACATATTAAAATCTTGTTTGTTTTTAATAGGCAAAGCATCCGATATGGAAATCACCTCACGTCACCCTTGAAATTGAAATATGGAAGTGGAAGGTGTTTCTCTTCGTATGAAACGTGAATGGATTGAGTGTTGTGATCAGATCACTAATGGAAAATTTTAATCGTTTTGAGAACGCTGTATGATTTTTGCTTCATAGTCTATAGCGAGCTTTTAATCCTACGAACAACTCTCTGACCACATTGACGTATCATGCAAGTAAGATTATATTGCGTAGATGAAAGTTTGGAGGAGTGGACAATGACACTTTTATATTTTATTTTCCAATATCACTTTAATTGGTTTGAGCTGTCCGACTTCGTCCTGAATATTGACATTAAAGTGTGAACTTTGAAGCAAAAATAATGTGACCCCATAAATAATAGAATTAGCACATAAATCATGGTAATCAGAACATGGTCTACGATGTAAAGAATTTATGCGGAGCCAATTTTCTAGTTATTGACGACTGAAAAATGGTAAATAAAAATGTGCCATAAGTTTTACATATTCACTGCATGTTTGGATATGAAGGCCATTGTTCGATCCGGCATTGTTCTGTTATTTGCATAATTAAAGACAAAGTTTATTAGCACTATCACACTGGAAAAGTCAATAGTCTTTGTTCAAGATTGATTATTTATAGATATTTTTAATTTGCATTACATTTGCTTTCCTCGTACAAAATCGCATAGTACAAAATTTATGGCGCATTTTCATTTACCATTTTTCCGGTCGTCAACAGCTTGCTGATTGACTCCACATAATTTCATTTCATCGTAAAGCATGTTCTGATTATGATTTATGTGCTAATTCCATAATTTATGGAGGTTACATTATTTTTGCTTAAAAGTTCATGCTTAGAACGGAATTATAGCTCAAATTAATTAAAAGAAAAAAGTGTCGTTGTCCACTCCTACAAATTTTCATATCTAATCTAGTGGCACGATGTGGTCAGAGAGTTATTCATGTGACGGGATTAAAACTCGTTATAGAAGCGAAAAGATTAAACGGTGAAGCGAAAAGCAAACAGCGATCACAAAACGATTGAAAATTTTCCATTAGTATCTGAAAAACATTCATACGCAGGGAAAGTGTTATAAAAGCAATAAAGTGATAATAATTTTTCATCATTTCTCGAAAAACAAACACTTAAAATTATTCGCCTTACATTCCACTTTTAAGGGTGACGTTAGGTGATTCCCGTATTTATTTAAGAAATACAAAAATGATTTTAAAAAATCCCATGTGAGATGCTTTGCTTATTTAAGAAAATTAGCAAGATTTAATATAAGATTCTATTTTAATAACTATCCTGTGAGCACCAGCATTTAAATATGAGAAATTGCTAGAATTAACTGCGTTGAAGGATGCAATGATCTTTCATATCATCACTGAGAAGCTTATCATTTTTGCATTTTAATACATGATAAGGCTAGGAGGAGTGATGAATGCAGAATTATGAAAACAGTAGTGTGGCTCTGGATGATATTTTTTTAGCTTCCTCAAGGTTGTGATATTTTCATTTTTTTAATCGTAATAATCATTTAATTGGTTTGCGATTCCAATGAGGGATACATTGATTGATAAAAAGTGTGTGTGAAAGTAATGAAATCAAAATATACTGCAATCTAGCATGAGTAATTATTTAGAGGATTCGATGGATTAGAATAGGAATGTGTTTGTTCATACTTGGTACAAGAAAAGTAATACAATAGATTTGCTTTCTAGGTCTCGTTATGCATATAACTAAGTCTTTTACAAACATCCTTTCCAATTTTCTTCTCCTTCTTCCTCTAGAAACTTTTACAATTTTCACTTGGCTAGCAGCTATGTAACACATTCTCTAATTGTAAGTCTTCTCCCGCCTACAAGTATATTTCAAGTTGAACATCACTTTCCATTCCATTAGCAAAATATTATTATATTTACTTTAAGCGATTACAAATAAGTACATTAACAAATACTCTTGCACGACTCTAGACGATACTTAAACCCTTTCATTTCCCCGTTCACTTCCCAAATTAAAATAATTTCAGAGAGTAATCCCATAATGGTATTAATTTCCGATGAAATGATACTTCCTTTGGTGTACCAACCCTCTTATTTTCCAACATGACAAGTTATAATCACGCAAAAATTGCAAAATGCATGTAAAAACCTCCCTTTTGTTTCAATTCGCGACTTAAATCATTACAATTTTTATGGAAAGCGTTGACAAAAGCATTTTATCGCAGATTAAATGAAGCGTAAATAGCTCTCTCCGAATCATATCTTCGTGATACGCCGAAATCCTAAATTGATTTAGTGCTGATGGTTGGCACGCACACGAGACTTTCGAGGAAGCAAAAGTCGGGGTGGTTGAAACCTACACGAATCCAATTTCATCCTATATGGTCAGCTCCAGACCGATGAAGCGTAGCTTTAATGCATTTCGTCTATTGTTTTAACCCGAATTTGTCCCATTTTATTTTGTTCCCTCCTACGAAAAATGTATCTCGTTTCTAATAGTGGAAATGTGTGGGTGTGACAATTGTGACCAGACTATTTCATATTTACAATTATGCATACTAATATTTTATACAAAGATACACCCACCTACGATAAAATGAAACTGTTATCAATAAAAATAATTTCGGCTACTTTTATTAAATTGAATGGAATGCTTCGCTAAAATTCTCAGAAACTTTCTCCTTCATCATCCATTCCTGGACAGAGAGTTTTCCGAAATGTTTCAAATCACGTCAGGCACAAAAGGTATTCACTTCTACATGGCATCTTGCCAACAAGTAGCTTCTCTGGAGAAGAGCTTGGTACGCAAGCAAACAAGCGTCACTGCATTTTCTCCTATGGCCAGACCACACGCAGCCTTCAAAGCTGACTCATCTTTAAACTATTTTCTAAATTGAATTAAAAGGCTCATGATAAAATATGACAAAGCATCACCCTAGATTTCCACAGATGTTCACTTAAAAACTGCAAGTTGCAAATCATCGGATAAGCGATGAAAGCATACCTAAAGCGGTTCTAATTCCTTAAGCATTTATCATTTCCTGTCTAACTAATTTTTAACCCAAATAAAAAACGACTTTTCAAGGCAGCCTCCCACCATTTCTGTAAACATTTATTAATCCATTTATGTCGCCTCGTGCTAAACCCTTCCAGGAAGAGCTCTGCTTTCACGCTTTCTCAATGTTTACAGATAATAACGCATGACAGCTATTATCATCGCATTATAATTACTTATGACTTGCATACAATACAAAGCATTTTGATGGGAATATAAAATGCGAGGTGTTAACCGCTCGCTTTAGCTAATCCGTTATCGATTTTCTTCCAGAGAATGGACAAAGTTTATTCCAAACCCGGAACAGGAACTTGTGTAATATATACATAAACAAATAACGATTATCAATAACATTCCATAAATAAAAATGCATTTATTGCAGTGCCCCAGATATAATTTATTCTCTAAAATTGCAATGCATTACATGTAAGTTTTTAAAACTTGATTAATTTACTTAGATCAGCCTTCACAGAGACGTTTATCCTTGAGAGAGGAAAATCCTAAAATAAGCACATGATGAAAGTCAATGACTGACACACCGACAAAGGGAAATTAACTGGCTAATTCCTCATGTTTTAGGCTAGGATTATCATCATCATCTAAGCATCCAATTTCTTAAAATGTTTGCCACAAAAAGCGCAACAAAAGCTGGTGTGGGTGGTCTGTCCTAAAGAGAGCCTTTGAAACATAATGAATTTGACGGAGAAAGGTAATATGAAGACACTCGGCTGCTCTTTTTACGTGGGCACCTAAATTGGGAGTCGAGGGAGAAAGAAGAAAACATTCATCAAGCAAAAACCTACTCAGAAGGAGTAAAAAGTTTTTAAAAGTAAGCTCACATTAAGTTTGAATGACTAGAATGCATTATTCTCCTTTAACTTATTTAAGACTGGCATTTATAAAGAAGGAAGTATAAAGTTTGAGTGAAAATAAAAGTTGTGTTTTAGCAAGTCATTATTTGTTTACAAAATCGTGGCATTTGCTTTCACTCTCCTGATGATATAAAACGAGAATCTCCGTTTTCTCTCTGAAGTGAAATGGAAAGCCTTCTTTGGGATGGGGAGATGATACGTTTCCCAGAGTGGGTTGTAACGATTCTTTTTTGGACATGGATATTTAGAGGGAAAGGAGTGTTTTTTAGTCTTTTGTGTTTTGTTTTTGTGTTACGTATCTTGTAAGTCGATAGTATCACAACCACAATGAAATTACCAACCGCTTTATGTATCCATAAGTAGGTGAAAGTAGCAAGGGACAACAAAGGCTGGGATGGTCTGATGAAGAAAAGCGATTTGCGTACGTAAAAAAGTGCTTTCATGACTGATATGGATTCACTTTTTCCTAGTAAAAATAATGAGTGTACAGGGCGGACAAGACTAGTGGCGGCGTTGGTTGTATGTAGTTGGTTGTAAAGAGGAAATACGTTGTAAAAGCAACCACCTGCTCGATTCACCCCGGGCTTTGTCTTCTATAAAGATTCACTTCGTCGTTGGACATTTCAGAGAAATGTGGTGAGCTCTTTGAGATGAACACGGAAACGGTGGAAGCTGAGATTTTGTTGGGTCTGCAGTGAAATAATCTTGTCAGCTATTGCATATTAATTGCATATTCTAATTGAAAGTTTACAGTGGAATTATTGATTTAGTTGACAATTAAGCCAAAAAGTTGATACTGTTATTGGAAATAAGAATTTTTGATTTAGCATAGAAAAATGAACTCTTTACTGTGTTATGTGTGGGCGGTTATGATGTCGTTAACGGTAGCTGTCGGAATGCTTCCTAGTGCAGCTTTATGTCATTTGGGAGCTGCGTTGAGGACTGGTGCAGGTTATAAAAGAATCATTTTTATTAATTATTTTAAGTGTTTTAAAAGCTTTAATAAGTTTTATAGTAACTTTAAACAAGATTTTTGAAAAGTTGGATAGAATTTTAAAGATCTTACAAATTCTAAGTTTAGAGTTAAAGATATGAATACTTAGATACTAGTAGATTTTTACATAGTTTGAATTTTGTATATTTGGGGTGTTTTGCATGCTTTGAATTTATAGGCACATTGACAAAAATCGCATTTGGTGATCACATTATCTACTGCACCTTTACTAAATCGGGTAAGTGTGGGAGAAAGTATGGATGAGGTAAAGTGGCTTAATGAATGAATGCAAAAGATGCGTTAGCAGCTTTTAATCGTTTAACCTTATTTAGCATTGCACCAATTTTTATACTTTTAATTCTTAACCACTAACGATTTTACTTAATATGCTTACTCTTAAGTAACCTCTAATTTAAGTATTTTTCATCCACCTCATCCATTTTATTGAGCATGTCAATTTTCCACTTCAATGATTTATCTAGCTCTTAATTCTACCCATCCTTCATTACTCATTTTTTTCATGGTTCCTTTTCTATCCATCAGACGGCAGCAAACATCCAATGCTTCTAAGCCACGTTCGAGTTTCGCGTGAACCCCAACCGCGAATTGCTCTACAAGATGACTTTGATTCTGGCGACGCCCTATTTAAATCACCTTCTCCTTCGTTCCAGCACAAAATGCTACAATTTCATAGTAACGGTCATAGTGGGCAGAGCCATTATCCAACAAAGCTCATCGTAAGTGAATATCCTTCAATAAAGTCTCTGCCAGTCTATCCAGTTGCAAGCAAATACGGGAAAGTAGGGTCGACATTTGTAGTCAAGAATCCTTTACAAGGCGGTGATGACTCTGAGGACTCTTCAGATGAAAATGACAGTTGGGAATTTGGCGGAAATAAATGGGAGCCAAATTTGTTGCCTGAGCCTAAGGATCCTACTTTTACGCCGTTTATTGGAGCAAGTAAAGTGAAAGCAAAAGTGAAAGCACTTTTACCACTTTAACTATATGCAAAAATAATTTCAGTAAAATATACATAATCATACCTTCTTAATTAATTTTTTATTGATTTTTTCAGGAGCATTAAACATCCCAGAATTTTTTGAGCATCTCCGCGAAAACCTAAATGCGCTAGCGAAAGGGCGTGTCAGGCAACAGGAGAATCTTGAAGTACTCGGATCAACAGGAGGGAATGCAGAGGACGTTGATAAATCAGAGGTTCAAGATATAGAAAAAATAGCAACTCCTACTAGACGTGGCTATTCTCCAAAATCGGATCCTATCGTGGCGCAAAGTGTACAAAGGCCTGTGGAGGAAAATGGGGGTGAGTTTACAAACCGGGACTTGAGATCCGCAACTAATTCTTTCGTTCTTGGTAAAACACTGTAGTCAATCGTATTACAAAGCTTTTAGACAGTAATTACAGGGGACGATAAAACATGAGATAAATAATAGTGATTTCTATCTATTTTTTTGCTGAAATAATAGCAAATAGATTTTTCAACCAGAAGACGACTCGGAGCGTTGGCGGTAATGATGAGCCTCCTTTGGATGAAAAGACAAAGGAGCTTTTACACTTTCTTGGACATGGCAAGCCGGAATACCCTAAAGCTAACAAGTATAATCCTGCATGGCTTTTTACGAACTTGGGGCTTGGAAAAAGAAATTACTGGGGGGAGTACAGTCGATAATTTATTTCAGAGATGGTCTTATTGGTATAATTAGGATAGCTCTATTTATACACGTAAATATTTGTAAGAGAATAAAACTAAAATTACTACAAGGTCATCTTTGGTCTTAATTTCACGAAAATTATTACATGTACAATATCTTGTAATGATTTACGATAATCATATTTGATCAGTTACAAATAGGTAGAATATATAAGGCAATAAAATAATCATAAAGTTAATAAAATAAGTGAAATTAAAGCAGCAGTTGGTTTTAACAAAGTCTTCACAAAGTGGTTGAATATTTAATGATTTTTTAATAAATAGTTGACTATTGATAGCAGTTTTTCTTGTAGAAAATGCGATGTAAAATTGAGCATCTTTCTCGTTGTACTTTTCATGGTGGAAAAAATTATAAAACTAGAGTAGCCTTTGCACATCAATTTCCCCTGATTTTCAATAATACCACCATTAATTTAAATATTCCGGATGGTCTATTTGCTTAAAAGTATTTTTGTGTGGGGGTTTTGCTGCGGAATTTCAGTTGCTCGTAAACCAACGCCCTGTCACCAAGAATTAATTAATGAGTCTAGAGGGACAATAATAGAACATCGTTTTATACTCACTCCTCTGCACGGAATTTATTTTCTCGTCCCACACTTCCTGTAAGTTGATGATGAGGAAAGTTATCCTTTTTCTAGTACGTCGCAGGCTCCGATGTAGAAATTTATTTAATATTAGAAATTAGTAGAAAATGATTTTATGCAGAATTCTTTCGGACTATCTAAATATATCTTTAAGCATGGTTTTAAATGAATTTTGCCAATTACGAAAGTGTCACGTTTGGTAAATTTTGTAAGTTGGTCAAGCCCAGACTGTCTGGCCCAGAGAGTAACATTGTTAAGTTGTTTAAATGTATAATAGTCGTATTTTGATCAAGATAATGGATATCAGGTAATTTGTAAGTAACAATCCCCGCCAAATTAAGTCGTGTGGGTTATGGATTGTGTCGTATATCGTAAATTAGTGAAATTAATGAATTAGTAATAGCTTTTAGTAAAAAAGTTGATTAAGCTTTTCCAAGAACTTTCATGAAAAAGAAATCAATTACACATTATATAATGTATCAGTGCATGTTTTTCAAAAACCAAATAAAGTTAGAGACATTGATTATTATTTAATAAAGCCAAAATTGATATTGATTGCGTGCAACATTCCAATTAAGAGTCCTAGTATTAAATATAAGCTTAACAAGGCATGGCGTATATTTTAATGCATCTGAAATACCAATTTTATTATATCCACTTTTATCTTAAAGGTTTTAACACAATTGTTAGGTGGCCGTTATAGTTAGAACGCAAACCTATCCTAAATATTTAATCACTTTTAATAAAATGCTAAAAAAATGTTATGAATGACCAATCTTTTTTTAAGAGAAATATAAACTGTCAAATAATTTTTGCAAATCGTTTCAAGCCATTAAACATCATCATCATGAGGAGCAAAATGTTTGCTACAAAAAAAGCAGCTTGCTTGCTTGAGACGAGAGCGACAAAAAGCTCTTGCTGGCGAAGCTAAAGCATTTTTACCTTGCGATTTTTTGCATGTGTCACATGAGCGCGGATAAAAAAGCTAGAGATCAAGCATTATCGTCACATTTACACTTATGATAAGCTCTGTTGCGCCATATCAATAGTTCAACTTCGAAGAGGGCAACAATTTTACTCCATTCGATGGAGAATGGCTCTGAAAATGTAGATTCTGGCGCCTTATTTTTATGCAATGTTTACATCATTTGAGGAGAAGAAGAAAGACAAGGTTACCATTCAAGGAGTGGATCCATCTGCGTTGCAAATGCTTGTCCAGTACGCCTACTCGGGTCAAATAAGTATCACTGAAGATACCGTTCAAAGTCTTCTTCCAGCGGCTAACCTTTTGCAATTGTCGGATGTGAAGGAAGCTTGTGCGGACTTTTTGAAGTCACAGTTGCAT
>JAHZMU010002718.1:0-20174 GCA_027743725.1 Rambutsinella grinnellia | reverse complement strand
TAGCTTATGGGGGAAAGTCTGCGCAAAAATCGTTTTTCGCAATTAGCGGGCGCCAGGGTCAATGAAAATGGCTAAAAATTTCAGATTCGTAATCAGCGCATCAAAAACTATTATCCTACAAATTTTCAGCTCAATAGGAGCAACTTGAAAATCTGCAGGAACCGGTCAACTTAAAGGGACCACTATTCTACGTGCCATTGTAAAAGGAAAAGGTCCAAAATGATGCAAGATTCTGATTTGATGAGATAAGTCCTATCAATGAGTCGACAATTTGCCACTGATAAAGTATTGAATAGCTTCGGTATGATTTAATGCAATGTAAAGTTTTTGTAAACGACTACAAGATAAATGATTTTAGCGATAAAAATTAAATTGTATTTTATTTTCAAAAATTATCTCGAAAAAGTTTACAAGTAGAGAAAAAATTCAAGTAGAGTCCGTCATCAATCCACGAGATTTCAAATAGGGAATCCATTGCTGGGGAATATTTTTCAAACGTTCAATTTGCTTCTTCAGTTGTTTCGGCGTCTCTTGATAATAATTAGTGTGATCCTTGGCCATCGCCTATAACAGATAAGTTGAAGTTAACGCTTACGATACTTAAATACAAAATACCACAGACAAAGGACATGAATTATATTACAAATTACCTCATAATCTTCTCCATACTTATCTATGAATTTGCACAATTTCCTAAACATTTCTGGAGGAAGTGGATGAGCGACTTCTTTCTTCTTTTGAAATGCTTCTTTCGCTTGTTTTTCAAGGGCGTCGGCAACATGAGACTTGTCCGGTTGATTGTCTGCTTTATCTCTGCCATCTTTTAGTTGATACCGATCCTATTCGTTATATATAATCGATAAAACCATTTAGAAATTCCTTAAATACACCAAAATGGTACAAAAATAAGCAAAACACATACTTTGGTCGAAGGAATACGAAATCCTGGATCTGCATTTGGATCCGCCACTAATCCCATCGATGTCAAATTGTGTGCAAGGGACTTCTTCTCATCCCAAGCTTCTCGAACAGCAGCACTGTAAAAACAATAAATTGGCAAATCAATAAAAATGTAATCAATCCCCATTAGAAAATGCGACAACTATCATTTAACTAATCATCTCGTTAATAAATTTTCTTGTTCAATTAATCAATGTGCATACTTACCAATTAATCTTCGGTAACTTCTTCAACTTTTTATCCAACCTCTTACGATTTATATGATACCCGAATTTCTGCTTTCTACGAAGTTTGCGTAATTTCGGCATGTTTAAACGCTAGTTAGCTAACTAACACGAGTTTAGCAATTTAGTTTAGATTATCTAAATTAGCTAAATTTTACTAATTTCCTCGCTTTTGAATACTACCAACAAGCATCAAACCTAAAAACTTACAAACATCTCCATTGCATTGGCAAAGCACGTGCACTTGAATTTCGCTTGTCTCGTGTAATGCCCCATTTACTTATTAAATGCATACTGGAAGGACAGGGAACATAAAAGAACATGCTGAACTGAAGCCTCTTTCTTTGTTTCCAGAAGCCTCATGCATTTATAGCATTTTATGAAATTTATACATATGTAAATACAATTAATAATTAATTCTCTTCTCCACGGCCCGTTTCAATAGCCATGTGCTAACTTTACTAACTTTGTTCAAGAGATGAAAGCGTCCATGAAATTTCTTTTCATCCAATTTTGCAGTTTCAAACAGATATTTTTAGGCAAAACTTTATTCAATTGCGAATATTTTTATTTTTATAACGCTACTCTATATAAACTACACAACTTCACGTTTCATATCGATTTTTACATTTTTTCGAATTACAAAATGAGTAAATGCCAAAAACAAACCAAACAATACTATAAAATTGATTTATAAAGTTTACAGATTAGACAATTGCATATAAATTCTTAATTTTCTAAAATCTAGATAACCTCTTGAGCTTCATGTCACACATCGATTCCTTGTTGAAACTAAAATCGCTCCGGACCTGTAAGAATTCAAGTTCTATTAAAAGTCTATTAGTACCCATACCGTTTTTGAATCAGTCTTTAGATTTTCTTTAGAGTTTAAGCAGTAGCTCACGCTTAGTGTGAATGAGCATCCTCCGGAAGAATTCAGCATTGGATATCCATCCATCTCTATCCAGTTCATGATTTTGTTTGGAAATAGTTTTGTTAATAGCCACAAAGCTGGTGGGCTCAAGTAATCTGGGTTAACTCCTCGTGATTTATCAAATGGTTGTAATAGAAAGCTAAAGAAGAGACCAAACAGGACTGATAAGGTACACCCAATTGCTGGATACCACATGTACGAAATTCCAGTGAAGAATAGCAATATTGTTCTGGAAAATGGAGGATAGACTAGTGCTGGTGAGGGTGGTTGGAGCACAGTTTCGTTTTCAAAACTGTCCATTGTTGTAAGCAGGAAGTGTTCTGTTGTTGGTTTGGGCAAATCATCAGTACTGTTCATAAGGAAAGAGGAGTTGTGGTGGAAGTAATCAAATTCTCCGCAGCCTTCGATTGATAGACCAGGTAATTTTTGAGCAATTTGCACCTGCGCACTTTCAGGAGTCATTTGCCGACTCACTATTAATGCCATCATGAGACCTACTGCGGAAAATAATCCGAGAAGCGCTCCCTGCAAAGAATAGGAGCATGTGTTATTTTAATATGAACGCTTAGGGAGAAGTGTTAGTTCCTGTATAATTAAATTTACTTTTGAATTTGCCCATGGAAAAAACATTCCTAATGAAAACACTCCAAGAATGGGTCCAATGACGCCTCCAGCAATTGAAAACGTAATCTGTACAGAGCAATTTCACATTTAAATTTTAAAGTCTTTGTGATTTAAATAAGTATTTGTATTACTGGCAGAATATTTCCTAGATTTTCTGCAACGAATACAAAGCCAAAGCTGATTATTCCAAAAATTACGCAAAATGTTTTTGAAAGCCGGAGCAAGGTAACATCACTGAGAGTTGGAAACCATTGCTTTACATAATCATAAGTTAGGATTGCTGACAATGAATTTAATCCGCTTGAGACGGAACTGTAAACAATAATCATAGTTTTAATTTTTCACTTCAGTGCAAACCTGGGACACTTCACTTATTTCTAGCAGACCTGAGACTAGCGCACGTGATTCCAGCAACAAACAATCCTGGAAAACCCTGATAGTCCCCAAGAGTTTCCATTACAAACAATGGCAAGAGTTGATCATCTCTTTGAACAGCCTGTGGAAATATGTCATTTTATATTTCATCATTAGTTTTAAATTCTTATATAAAAAACAATCAAACCTTTGTTTGCACAGGATCGCAAGTGTAATATCTAGCGTATAGGTTCAAACCAGCAAGATAGCAAAGACTAAAGATGACCACTAGTCCAATAAAGTTTAGAAGTAGTGCTCTAATTTTATATACAAAAGCCAAACTTTCATTTACTGAAACATGAGTAATTACACGCATTTAATTTTGTAGATGTAACCTCCGAATTTTAGCTAAAGTTGATATAGCCAAATATCTTTGAACCTGGGAATGAGTAGCAGCAAAATTCGCAAGCCACATAAAGTATCCTCCAATGATTGATCTAATTGGATAATCAATAATTCTTTAATTAATCCTCAACAATTAAACACATTCCATTTACAAGTAATTAACGCTCACGTCCACACTGTATGTCGTGTTCTCGGATCCAGGTCGAAACTAAAATACAATTTCTAGTTAAGTTCTGATTCAGCCTCTTTATAATAATTTGCACAAAGATTTTCAACTAAATGTTTAATAATTACTTAAGGAACTCTCCACGATCTCCTGCCACAGCAATATCCCATACTACTTCGAATCCGCCAGTGTCCATAATTCCCTTTGTGACTATTGCTGTAAGCGATCCAATCATGATTATGGCTTGAAGAGAATCTGTCCAAAGAACTGCTTTAAGTCCTCCCTTGGATAACATAAGAAATTGATGAATTAAACGATTAAACTTATTCAAAATCAAATCAAATTTTGGTAAAAATTTAGAGCTCATTCTAACCAGAGTAGAGTAAAATATACAGACTGAGAAGATCACAACAGTGGTCACTTTGGTATGAATGCCAGTAACTGAAATGGAATAATTCGTTATATGATCATAATCTTTGATCATCTTAATTGAACTTATTTTACAGAAACCTTGACTGAGAGCTAGTGCTGGACCATAAACAACAATGGACATATAGAACACCTAAAAACATTACATAATTTCATTTTCTTCAAGCATTTAATGCTAATTAATTTATGCAATTTTTGCACTTGTTTACTCACATATTGGATGATACCCAGAAGGGATGCAGAAACACGAACATATCTGCTAAACCTTAACTCAAGGTACTTTAGTACGCGGAGCGTGTCGAATTCCGATATGAAAATTAAATAATAAAATGAAATTGCTTAGATAAACTCGTAAATAGCTACATGATAAGTTTTTACATAAATTACCTCATATGCCGAGGTGAGTTGAAGATTGTGATAAACAGGGACGTAGCAATAGGCAAGACTCCATGTCATCGGTATAAAGGAAAGCAAAATCAGTCCGTAAGTACTCCCGTAAAAGTAAATCTCAACAGGGTTTCCGAGCACCGTAATTGCTGACACGAAACTGCACAACAATGAAAGAGCCACTGGAAGCACTGACATTTTCCTACTCCCCATAAGATATTCTTCGGTTGACCTCTGTCCATTATTGCAAAATCCATAAAATATGCCAATCGCTGCACTGACAACCAATACTGATAAGAAAACTGCATATTCAATAGCATCAAACTTGTGAGAGTATGAAGATGGACTACGAAAACCATCAAAGTAGTCTTCATCCGAGAAAATTGAGTCATTATTAGGAACTTCATATGAGAACAAATCTTTACCGCGCGTACTAGTGTCAAGAAATGTATTCTCGACAGAGTCAGACATCACAAGAAATGGAGTTTCCGAAGGGGAAGGGCTCGCTTCCCCCGATAACGCCATTTTAAACCACTTATATAATCACTACAGTACAGAAGATGAAATGTAAATGACAGGAAAGTTGCTGAAATTTTATGCAGGAATATCAGAGCAGAAAAATTGCTAAGTTTTCTGTTCAATGTCCATTCTTTGACCGTTTTAATGTCCTTTCCTAGTGGTTTTCAGGTGACGCGTCGCGACCAAGACGGAATACAACTGCTGAGACAAAACTACGAGCTTCTCCCTCCAGAAGGAATCTTTTTTGGTCAAAGTAATTATCTCAAGTATCTCTCTTGATTGCAACTCCAACCACTACCGTACCACAAGTCATTTCACAATTGAAGATGCTAAAGATGAAACTAAATGAGGGATTACTATCGTTTTTACTACCAATAATGACCCAGTACACTAAAGTAACACTTACACTTTTCTACAAGGTTTCAGCATAGATTTCTATCTATACCTAAATCAAGCATTTTGCCAAGACTCTAAACGAAAAAAGTTTCTTTCGTTTTCATTGCAACATTCTTAAAATATAGAAGATGAGCAGGGCAGCGTGATTAGAGAAATAAAAATGTACTAATCTCAACAAAAAAGTTTAAAGTTCAGATATGCAAAATGCCATAATGGAAACAACGCAGGGCAGCCGGATTAAAGATGATGCTTCACGGCTTCACGTTTGCATTTTTCGTTTTCGTTTGGTTGACTTGAAAAGTTGCATGGTTTGCAGCTAATAAATGCATTACTTATCAAATCTTCTTTAGCAAGCCATTATATATGCGTTTACTTTTCAGTAGAAATTCTTTTTAGTAAGCACAAGAAAGTATTTCTGGCGAGGCGGATTGTGAGAAAATATTTTAATGTAAATAATGATGAGGTAGGTGATGATCAAAATAATGACTTTCTGTTATTACTGCTACTATTGATAACCAAATTACTGCCAAAAGAATATTTCCGCTCTGTTAAAACTAAAATTGGTGGTTGTAATGAACAAGTTTTCCTTGGGATATATCGCAAATTAATTAAATCAAAGTTTTAGCATCGCTTGCATAGCTTTTCTCTTTCTCTGCATAGTTTACTAGATTGGGCAAGAAATTAGGATTTTTTGGGATGCCTTATAATTCGTATTGAAAGTTGCATTTTTCATACAAGACAGTTTTCATTTACTTGAACTAATTATGGATTATGAATCATTAGTTGATAATTACACTTTCATACATGTTGGGAAATTATGATTTTTTACTTTTTCTTGAATATTCAAAGGAAATATTAAATGTATGGATTGAATTAGAGTAATAGTTTTAGTAAATTTTCTGAATTCGATTTTTGTAATTTATGCCATTAGTTTCAATTAGTTTAAAACACTTCAAGCCTAAATTGCTTTAAGCATTTTTCCAAGTCAAGTCAAAAATTATTAAAATTAAACTAAGTAAGAATTATTGCAAACGCAAGCCTAAATTGGCAAGGCTTGTTAATCATCATATTCTCGTTTATGCTCCCCATCAGAACTTACGGTTGGCTACTCTTGGGAATAAAATTGTCGTAAAGCAATTTTCATTTTTCGTATGACAGTGCAAAGGTAAATGTTAGGTAATTTAAGATGACACAACATTAGGCATAATAAAACCCCAACATATTACGTTCATCATCGTCTTTGACCAATATTGTCTACTTCTTTTGCACACATTAGCATTTATCTAAAGCATTTTGTTTATTT
The DNA here is from genome assembly GCA_027743725.1 of Rambutsinella grinnellia. Lineage (NCBI taxonomy): Eukaryota > Metazoa > Arthropoda > Collembola > Entomobryomorpha > Entomobryidae > Rambutsinella > Rambutsinella grinnellia. Next base: position 13,473 of record JAHZMU010002718.1, on the reverse strand, counting down.
ATTGTTATGGCTTATGTCATAAATCCATCCGGCAAGAAGTTTTTTAGTCATATATGGAAATGAAAAGAAATACAAAGTAGTTGTATTTAGAGAGCTTTCTTAAATACTTCAATCTGTTTACTCGTTTGGGACAGATCAATAGAATGGTTCTCATTAGTCTAATCATTTGGAAAGGGTTACAAAATATGTGCAAATAGTAAAGAAGTAATAGCTCTGTGTTTAAATACTGATGATTAGACCAACTGCAATCAGCCACACACTTTTTGCTGACCAAGCTAGTTTTTTAAACACTTGTTTTTACGTACAAAGTAGAACTTTGTATCTTTTGGAAGCTAATGATTTCTGGTTGATGCTTCACTTTAAAAAAAGCTACCGTCAACCGCACCATTGGACATTTACCGTCGTTGTTTTACGATTGCGAAAATTTTCGCTGATTCTAGTGAGTCCCATAATAATATTTAATTTAATAGTGGCATTCAAAATTCAAAGCAACCAACAGATTTTCAGCGGATTGCACAATTCATATTAGAATTTTGCTTTGACTCGAAGACAAAGTCAACGACCAAGTTGTCAAAGAAGAGTCAAAAGTCCACTTCAGTATGCTGATAATTAACTTTCTATTGTGGCTGTTTCAGTGTATACATACGAGCTCGTGCAACCTTTGGAACTAGTCGTTTCAAATATAAAAATTCAAGCAATTGACATTTAATATTTCCTGTCTCAAGAGTGAAAACAATAAAAATCTCAACGAGTGTGGTCATGATCATATCATCAACTAGATATACTGGATGACGGCATTCGGACATTATGTAACTTGATAAGTTGTTTTTCACTTTCATTTTGTGCTATCAGAATCCTTTGAAAGGATTATCTGTGATCATGATCACGCCGCAATGTGATGATGTGATTTCCCAGGAAGGAATTAGAATTTACAAAGCATGTGGGTGAATCGAACCATTGCATGACTTTTTGACTCTGTTACTTTTCTCGACTTGTGTAATCTATCGTGTGAATAAGTCACATGAACGAATAACTGGATAAATTTAGATCAAATAGAACACACCTCCTGATTCGTGGGGGTTTGGCAAGATTATAAGTGTCAACGAAAGTCAAGTGCGTTGGTAAGTTCATTAGCAAAGAATGCCTACCTAATTAAGTTTTATGGCTTATCATCGCGTTGTTACAGTCATGTCATGTGCATGATTTTAATTGAACCACATAGCTTGATCCAGAAAAATGTAGTAACAAATCGAATTTATGATTAAAATGAATTTGGTTTGCTTTTTTTATTAAACAATTCATAGGCATTTACGAATAATGGCAAGGTTCAAGAGTCTCATTTTGTCCATTCTACTCAAAATTATTAATTCATGCCTTGATAATCGTTACAGATTACGCAAATTGTCGTTATTTAGCAAGTATCATAAATGTTCAATTTTTAATATGCGGATGGAACTCTGCTTGGGCAAAGCAACCGGTTCTACTTTGTTCTCAGAGATTTTTAACACTGTACTTATTCATCTTTAGAATTAATGAGAATGGTTTGCATTTTAATACTTTGTTTAAACTGATATGACACTTGTCATTCGTGAAGCGTATAAAAATTCGAATGGAAAAGCTCAGAGCAACATTCGTTTGTTTCCCCTTTAGTTATAAAAACCAGTATAATCAAAATAATTTTAATGTTTTCATACATACATGGTGAAATACTTTTATAGTACTCATAGTAGAAGAGTGGATATTGAATATCCGATATTCATATTCCTACAGATCCTAAAGCCCAAAGCAAAATTTGAAAATCACGATTTTTATTCATTCGCAACGCAGAAAACTCAACAAGTTCATGCATAGCTGACATATCGATGTCATTAAGCCATTGCTAATTTGTAAGCTTATGCGGATGCACACAGAGCATAAGCATAAGCATAAAATATTTCTCCAGAAATCTAAAAGGGTGTTCGTGTGTGATCAAAAGTCGGCTATGAACTTGTGATTGCACATTCGTTGTAATAGTTGTAAAGTGGAAATTTTTCTTTGCATTCTAAATTTACAATTTTACAATCTCATATAGGCACTGCTGCCTGATTAAAAAATGAACATGGAAAAGAACGCCACCTCAATTGGGACTGAGACTCTCCCACATTTTGCAGAGAACTTGGTGGATAGAGTATTACAATCTGTGCTATGTAAAGAAAGAGGAACCACTCCTCCTCGTACCAATTCACCCGAACGCTTCTCCAGTTTACGTTCCAGCAACCTAGATTCGCAGCTTAACATTGAAAAAGTACAGAACACACAATCTCCCAATCTCCAGCAGTTTACAGCAGTTGCGGCAGCCAAAAGTGGGACGGTCACAAAAAGCATTACAACACGAGCTCTCTCTGCAGAATTAGTAAGGCAGCAAGATCAAACGGAGGAGGAAAGAAGCAACGTGTCAGCTCAGAATTCATCAGTTTTTCAGTTTCCGATAGAAAAGTTTTTCGGTAATTCACCCGACATTATGGACGACTTCATTTATTTCGGTCCAGGACCTGCAAAGTTGCCAAAAGAGGTAAGAAAAATGCAATTAATTTAAGAGCAATATTTTAAAAACTTTTCCCCAGACTAATTCAAACAGATTTCCGATTTAGGACGGTAATAAATTCATTAAGTTTCATCAAACAAATTCACTTACATCGAGTCAGCTTTTACATAGGCATTTTCGGATAGGCAAAGGCGAAGAAAGAATTTTTTACGCGATAATAATTTTTTCCAGAGTGTAGGAGAAAATAACATTGCATAGTAGAGATTCTAGCAATATCTCCTCTACACATGAGGTTCAAGGCCATTTGCAGAGAAGCATGAGAACGCTGTCACATGTTGAAGTCTGTCTCACCTCCTTCGTCTAATACCATGTTCCTCTATCCCTAATGCAAAATCTATGTTGCTGGCTTCTTCCATGAAAAGCTGGACTTATTTCATGAAAACCTTTGAAATTTCATATCGATACAAAATCTTTATCGGAATCTGTTTCCGTATCGAATATTACTATTGCAATTCTCATTTCTATTAATCCGTCTTCCGTTGGGAATGGCAAAGAGTATAAACGTGTTTTAGCACGCAATAAAGGAGAATGATATGAACATGTGCGTTATTCCAGGTTCTGGAAGAGATGCAAAGAGAGCTTTTGGATTTGAATGGGAGCCATGTGAGCATAATGGAAATGAGCCATCGCTCACCCGAATTCACAGCAATTATTAACGCGACTATTGACAAGGCTCGGAAATTATTGTGAGTAATTTGATCCCTTTTAAGTGCTAGAAATGGAGTAAAAGTAGAGCTTACTCATAATATTATATTTCTCACAGGAACATTCCAAACAACTACAAAGTCCTTTTCCTTCAAGGCGGTGGAACCGGACAGGTCTGTGAGCTCAATTGAATACTATATGATTGAATGCTTATGATACTGAAACACAATTTCCGTTTAGGCCTATTGACGTCTCAAAGGTATGAATGGTTTCTCATTAATCATAATCAATGTCAATATACATCGTGTGGTTGTTAGCATTCCAGATGTCAACTCCTGTAATTAATTTTCACTCACCACATGACATAATTGTGTTTTCTAGTTTGGTATAATTTACGCCGGTGCTCAAAAGAATATTGGCCCCGCGGGTGTCACAATTGTGATTGTACGAGAGGACTTGCTCGGACATGCCTTGCCGATTACTCCAACCGTCTTAGATTATGCTGTGATGGCAAAGGACAACTCACTTCATAATACGCCACCATGCTTTGCGTAAGTCAAACTTTTTTGTACCAAAATACTCCACATGGTAATCATAACAAGTACCACAAGTCTCTTAACACTCCATGCTCCACTTTTAGAAAGTAGTCCACGTCTACAAACGTCTCACTTTTGTTAGACGTGACGTGCTTTAAAAAATTACGCTTAGTAAGTCTGCCACATAGTAACTTCTCAACAACATGGATTTGTAGGAAATTTTCTTGGAGAAAAATATGCTTGTTCATGATAATGCATACCTAGAAGGCTTTAGAATCTGTCTGGCTCATTTCACTTCAATTGAGACGAGAAATACGTAGTTAGTTCCGCTGTACGGTGACCTGGAATATTATTGATTTTTAGAGTTGAGATGAATTTGCGAAAATTGGATTACCTGTTATTGTGAAATTGTAATGAAAACTTTGAGGAAAGGATTATCTTGCTAGGATTTGCGTATTAATCGATATTGTTTGCAACTGTTGAGGATTTTCATAAATTTCATGTAGATTATTACATTTTTAGTAGATAAGCATGAAACTACGTATTGAATAGTTTTTTTTATTTCTGTATTCAAATTTATTTTTCAGAATCTATGCCGTCGGCCTTGTTTTCGACTGGCTCCTCAAGAACGGCGGAGTGGAGCAAATGGAGCGACAAGCGATTCAAAAATCCTCTGCAATCTACAACCTCATCGATAACCTCGGAGGGTACTATAGCTCCGTTGTGGATTCAAAGTGTAGAAGCAGAATGAACGTTCCGTTCCGAGTGAAGAAGGATGAAGATGTGGAGGCAAAGTTCTTGAAGGAAGCTAAAGCTTTAGGCTTATTGGGATTGAAGGGCCACAGGTCTGTCGGAGGAATGAGAGCTTCCATTTACAACGCTGTGCTTCCAGAGCACGTTGAAAAGTTGGCTGAATTTATGAAATCTTTCAAAGACAACAACCCTTAAAAACTTATCCTTTCTTGTTATATTTTTTCTCGTGACATCTACCATTAAAAACTTTCCTTTATAAAAATCTTAAGGCCAAATAGAATTATAGATTTATCTACACAACTCATATTTGCCATTACCTATCCACTGCCTACAAGCAATTTATCATACTTGTTAAAACTTGTATTATGGACTATGACAGAGTGTCAATTTCAGCATCAAACAAGAGGGGTATTGCTTACTTTTCATTTAAGCTAAGAACGTTTCTACTTCAAAGACTCATAATCCACAATTTCACGGCATTCTTCTCCTCAAAGCGAAAAAAATAGGAGGGGATAATGCATTTTTTACCAAGGCCGACTTTCCCTGTTTAATGTTGGATGATGAAGAAAGCAGACAATTCCTTTCACAAAGTCATTCTTCCACTTTCACTATGTAATTGAGGCAAAGTGTATTAGTTTGTTCAGAGAATGTTTTCGAGTACCTTTTACTTGTATTTTTTATTAAATGAAACTTTGTACTTAGAATGCTTAACGGTTTTAAGTGAATTTTTTCTAAGTGGATTGAAAGACGTTTCTCGCATCTTGAGGTAATGCAATATGGCTTATGGCAATGAAAAGTTTGAATACTCAAGGGTGCCTGGTAATAAACAAGAGCAATAAAGCAAAAAAGACCTTCAGTGTTTCACCTTTTAAGGTTATTTCATAATATAATATGTAAGTAGAGCACTACAAATAACGCGTGGTTTTAATATTCATGTTGAAAAGCGATTTTTTCTGATAATGAGAATAGAGTTAGTCATAATTCATGTTCCTGTCAGGATAAAAAGCTTAATAATATAACAATTTTGTAAATACACGATTTAATCTCTTCTATTGCGGCTCAACTACATTAATCGATTCGGAAAATTTATAGCACGCTGTTAATGGAAAGAAACATTTTGAGATTAAAAATAAAGCCTGAAGCTTTCAGATGTATTATGTTGGAGCTTTCATGGAATTTGTCTCTTTCATAATCTGATCCGATTGCTATTGAAAATTTATTGGAAAAAGTTTTGCTGACGCTGATGATGACAGTAACGTAATAGGGGCAAACAAGGACGCGAGTGTCTTTTCAACTGTGACATACTTTCTTCTATTCCTTAATTTGTCAATCAACTTGTTACTATATACTTTATATGTTTCCTCATTACAAGTTTTCCTTAACTGTTCATGACAATACACTGCTTTTGACAACTTTTGGAGTGCAGTCAGAGTGAAGTAGAGATGAATAGGCGATAAATATGTAATACAAAACTTTTCAATGCAGTTCCATTGCTTTTCCAATTATGCAAAGGAAACCAAGTTTCTCTTAATTTCCTCCCCGACTTCCACATTTAAGAAGTGGGTGAACAATGAACATATTCTAATGTGGGCAACGGGCAGCTCTTTTGTTGCGAATCGCTTTCAAACTTTCTTTCATAACCTATTACGCAAAATGTTAAGAGGCAAGCAGTGAAGCAACGTCGTAGGCAAATCTTGAATTAAAAATGAAATCAAGAGACTTATACAAGTCGTGTATATCCAATCTCAATACTTTAAGTGATTAGAGTGGGAGTGAAGAGGTTTGGAAGGCTAAACGAGCCAACCGGATGAAATTGAAATATTGCAAAGTTTACTTAAGACGATTACTTGGAAGCGGTCATTTAACAGACTTAGTATTGGTACTTGTCGAAAGAGTGGAAAAATAAGTTTTTTCTGTAAGAAATATCTCATCTCTATATCTTTTTCCTCTTTCGAAACATCCTCCCATAAATTATTGCTCCCGACCTTCCTTCATTTCAGTCTGTGTCCTCTCTGCACTCTCCCTGCTTTATACATTTTTAATTAAAAATATGGTGAATGATTTCAATTTAGCTTTTTTTTCGTTTTTTCATTTACAATCGAAAGCTCGGAAAGCTAACAATCTCATCTATCCTATTTGACTTGACAACTTCCTGTCATTTTTCGATTCACTGCCCACACTTTCATCTTACTGGATTTTCTCTGCTTTTCTTTATTTTATTTCCCATATCATGTAGCCAAAAACTATGAGAAAATGATCCATGTCTCCTCATTCCTTTGAAAGTTGGAGCGCAGCACGATAAGATTAATTCAGCCAGGGAAATAACTGAATGGTTCAGGTAAGTCATGTCGGACTGGCTGAGAAGAGGTACAACTGAGACCTAGACCTTTTTTTGTTTTTGAAGGCTGTCATCACCTATGCGTCTAGTATATCTTACGTAGCATGCCATCGTAACACTTATACCTACATTTTCCTCCCTCTCATTTCACCATCTCTTTTCACCAACCATTCCACTTTCACTAGCCAGCAAGTTTCCCAACTTTCGGTTAGTTTTGCATCAGCTCTTGCACAGAACGGAGCTGTGAGGGTGGCTCTTGTTATTGGAAGTGAATTAAGTTTTATCCTGTGAGAGAAAGCTACTGTGCTATTTTTCCTTACACAGATTCTTTCTCAACTCTTCTCACTTTAATTTTCATCACTGTCATGCAATTAATCTAAAATAGTTATGGTGTCCGTCTCCATTACAAAGAAGTTCAAGTGTTTTCTCATATTTCTAGATAGTTTTCCTCTTGGGGGAATGAGGCTTCATAAAAATTTCTCCGCCCATCAAATTTAATCAATCATTTTAATGGCTTTCTCTCTCGTCTGCTCTTCTTCACCTTCACATAAGAAAGGAAAATTCCAATAGGGATGGAGTACTACCTATCTAGTGGCGTGTACTTGGTGAGAAAACGTTCCTTGACTTCATTGTTTCGTAGAAAAGCTATCACATCTAAAGTGTGTTAGCCGTACCGTCATGTTTCCTCATAAATATGAACAACCATGAGTGGGATGATGCCGAGTGGTGGAGATAGTGAAAGTGCTTTAACAGCACAAAGTTATTATAGGAATAGCATTGACGCTGGTGCTGTTACAAGTGATACGTCTCATCCTGCGATTAATTTACCTTCCAATTTTTCTGTGATAGTGCAGCAAAATGCATCTTATTCTGGCGAGAGTAGTTTTAGTGATAATGAGTCGTCCAAGGAGCTTGTGGGGGTTGACAATGACACAGTTTTTACCTACATGTATGTCATCTCGTGTAGTGGATACTTGATAAATGCTACTTTGCTCTTTACGATATGTTGCAGGCAGAAATTTCGAAGGTGGGACCATTTTAATGCATATTTTATCTATTAAATGCACTCTACAATAAAAGGCGTCATGTAAAAACTTAATTAAATAAATTCTATACATTTAGGGCAACAAACTACCTACTCGCTAATCTTTGCATCAGCTCAATTCTCTTTCTGATGGCAGTGAATATTCGAATCATTGAGCGAAGTCATGGACCGCTTTGGCAATATAATGAAATCAACTGCATCATTTGGTCCGTATTCCGACGTAAGTAATTTCCGCCATGATTCATTGTCATACTTTATAAATTGCTTTGGTCTTGTATTCGACCTTTTCCCATTCCTCTCTTTTTATCTATAAATCCACCCAAATGGGTGGACTGAAATAGGTCACTTTCCCTATCTTAAATAATATCACAAGATTTATTAGTCCATCATCCCAAATCCATTTTGAAGTTGTTTTTGTAAGATTACTGCGGGTAGGGTTTCCGGCAAAGTGTTTTCCAGATAGGATTCTTTTCCTTTGATGAAAAATAAATTACGTTGGGAGTTTATTTACTTGACACAGACATCCTTGCATACTAATTGTGGATTACATGTTACTCCATCATCAAATAAATCCTTTCCAAGTTGGCGACATACTCACACCACAACTATCTCATCAATGTGAGGCATGTCATGCATGCAAATCAAACTTTCTTTTGCGTATCGTGGTGAATGAGCATCTCTTTTTGATCGTTTTAATAAAGAAAGACCCCGCTTGGTCTTCCCAGAGAGAATGCTGTGGATAATAAATGCTTTGTGCCACTGTCTCCATTTGTACGACCGCTCATTATTTGTTTTTATTGGAATCAAACACAGGAATTCCGCAAGCTTTAGCTTCACTCACCATCGTGGCTATCAGTTGCGACAGGAGTCAAGCCGCCAGGATCCTGGTTAATAGGCCTTGTTCAACCGATATGACCAAGAAGATTTTGCGAATATGGATTATAGCGATTTTAACAACTCTTCCTAGGGGATTCCTCTATCGTTATATACCGGATGTGGAAACTCCCGTTAGCGCATATAAATGCTCAGCGGTAAGTTAAAAATTAATAGGGGCTTGTCATTCTCATTCGTCGTCAATAATAATGGAAGGTGCTTGGGGAAAGTCAGGGATAGACGCAAATTTTAGGATTTCCCTTTGAGAAAAGTGGAAGCGTCAATTTGACTCACAAATTATATCTTGTTTCGCTTTTCATTGATTGAAATACTTTTAAGTAGCTTCGAGAATACAAAAATCCATTGTTATTGTTGATGTATTTTTACTAAGCCATTAGCTTAATTCTGTCTTTGAATATTCAAAGGACAGTGGACTTTCTGCGAAACATTTCCATTCAACGCTGCCAATTTTCTTGACTTTTCTTCGTAAAAGTTTGTGTCGCAACTTGCGACTCGCAAGTTTGTTGACCAACTGTTAAGCAGTTCCGAGAAAATGAGAAAAGTATCCATGTATAGAATTTGAATTTCGCAATTTCGCTAACCAAAATTAGCTAAAGTTTCTCAAGTTGAAAGTCCACAATACAATTTCAATATAATGGTATCGAGTTTTGAAAGCCTGCGGTAGAAATGATGGGTTATTGAGCTATATAATTTATGTACTTTCACTCTTAGGAGGATTATGTAGAAGACAAAAGAGTGCAATGCACATATTCTATTTCGCAAAAGTATCTCGTAACTTTCCCTCACCGAGTTTCGCCTCTTCAATTCAGATTTTCAAAGACTAATGAGTGGGTTGGTTTTATTCCCGTGGAAAATAAATTACAAGTGGGTTTTCTCACAAAAGCTACTTTTAATGTTTACTTTCTCTGATCCTTCTTCACACCTTTTTAGGTTGCAGTGGGACCTTCGGGTATCTTTAATTTTCTATATGCCTTCATTCACATGGTGTCCATTTTTATAATGCCCATGTGTATCCTGCTATTTGGTAAGTAGACTTTGATCATTAATTATAGCGTCATTATTCTTTCGGGATGAAAAATAACAAAAGAAAGTAACGTATCATCATCATCAAGAGGAAAGTACACCGATTTGTCAAGAGTTTCTTTCGAAATGTTCTGTATATACAGCTATTTCTATTAGCAATTGTTTCCAATTCCAAACTGGAATCAAGAACGCTTTTAACAAAATGAGATATTTCAAACAAAAGTAAAAATCAATGTCGAGTTCTAAATTAGATAATATCCTTGATGCGATTCTTTTATTCCAGATAATTAGAAATTCATTTTGTTTTGTTCCTGAAGCGATTCTAGTATTGTATTCAAAATAATGAAACTTTCACCACTTTCGCATTCTTTTATTAGTAGGTGGGCGTTTGTAGAAGAAAGCAATTATTTTTATTCTTTATGCAAGAAAGGCGTTCTAATGGAAAGCTGCAACCGATTATTAAGAATAATCTTGAAGCGTAGAAAGAATGAAATAGCTATATTTAAACTGATATTTGATTAATTTAAAAATTAGCTAATAATTAAATTGTGAAATAATTAAATGATCATGTCCTTAATTGAGAGACATGTTTGATCTTTAATATAGTTTATTATTGAAACACGACTAGCAAGGTTCTTTCAAATTGTTGATAAAATCCTTGGAGAAAGTTTGCAACAAATAGCTTTCTCCACTAATTCTCCTTTTGATGTTGAAAAGCAGTTGTACGATTCTATTACGTGCCTTTGTGAAAGTGCAAGAAAAGCATGTCCTTGTCGACCAGAGTCGTGTTTCCTAAATTATTTCTTTCTAATATATTTGTCCAGATATCTACAGCACAGTGCAGAAAATTGTGTTCCTCAAATCACGTCAGGTACGTGACATTATTATTGTTTTTATCGGTGGACATTGAGCCTTTTTAGTTTCATGAAAACTGAGACGGAGAAAAGGCTCAAATGCTTAGTGAAAAAGACTTCACAACTCTCTTTTTACTCTCTTTCAGACCCCTTTGAACCACGACTATACACAAGAAGGCGTGCAAAATACTGTTCATAGAAAACAGCTCCAACTCCTTCGGAACTCTTGCTTGTTCGCAGCCCTATTCCTTATTTGTTGGCTCCCTTGGGGGATCTATCAACAACTAGGGGACTTACCAAAGTCTATTGTGTCCCCGGAATTCCGTCACCTTATCTGGATTCATTTTAAGACAGTTAGATACCTTCCGTTTACTGTCACCGCTTTCCTCCCACTACTTCTTGTTGTGCTGACGTATGACGCGAACATTTTCGGCTACTGGAAGAAATGTTGGGGTAGGGCTCGTGAAGTGAGTGGCACTGCGGGGGAGAATAGACAAAATGATCTCCTTGGTGGGGGTCTCCTAGGGCTCAGAGCAGAACTAGCTCAGAATAGAGCGAGACCAGTGAGACTTCATGTGAATAATGTTCATCAGCATCTACAGAATCATAATGAGCAGGGACAGAACGATCGTGAAAATGATGTTTGAAGTGAAAGCGTAATTATAAATAGTGACGAATTTAAGAAGATTACGAATGCTTAATAAATTTTGCATTGCAAGAACCTTGCTGCTGACTCAACAGAACGTTGACATTTAAGTGTAGTGATGAGATGTTTCTGGTGAAAGGACGTAATGGCTTTCTCTTGTTTACTTAAAATTTCAAGTATTTTGTCAAGAAGGATTCTTTCACAAATGAAAATATATGTGACATTCAAAATTCGTGTAAGATTCATATTTATATTCTTCAACAAATTGATATGCGTTTTGTGATCTCTGAAAAACGTTTGATTTGAAGTTGAATTCGGACTAAACGAGTAGGAATAAAAGCCGAATTTACAAAGCTGACTTTGTCTTTCTTTTAGAAAGAGTTGTGAAAATATCAAAGTGGTTCAGCGTATTTACTACTTGGTGAAAGCAGTGATTTAAATATATACATTATGAAAAATATGTAAGAACGAAAGTATCGATGTACCTAAATCTATTATATAAATACTATAACATGTATCTACTTCAACAACAAAAGGATTCGCATAATTATTTTTGTGATCGAAAAGAAAACTTTATTTTTCTGCTAATAAACTTTATTTTTGCCGAAATTCAAAAAGCGACCTTCAAAACTTATTCTGTTTATTGCATAATAGAAGAAGATAATGCTCTTATACATAGAAGAAGAGAAGACTCAACAACTACTTAACATAGGTACATAAAACTATTTTACAATAGGATTCTGCGTTACTTCAGAAAGCATTTTTTTACTCTCAAAGAAATTAATTGGAAGAAGTAAACATTTCAATTTGCAAGCTCTTATCTAAATTGACATGTCTTGTACAGAAATGTAGAATCGTACTCAAGTACTGCTTCGAGAGCAAAGTTGAAGGACTGACAAGTGAAAGAGGAAATCAACAAGTTTAACTGTTGAATGTCTATAGGACTAAAGAGATTGGGTAATATGCTAAATATTTTAAAGAAAAACATGAAGTCATGAAGAATAACATGGTTGAAAGAAATTTCTCATGTTTGTTGCTAAAAGCTATTAGCTTTCGACAAGGAAAGCGATACCAAAATCCGACTACAAAAATATTCCCAAATAAACTGACACACTTCAGATGCCAACGGATATTTTGGTTCACTCACGTCAATTAGATGTTGTAGATTTCTTATCGTTTGAAGTGGATCGATAACAATGAACTGATCCATCTCAATTTACTTTGAAAATCTAAGACACACTAAGGCAATTTCAATACCGACAAGTACCATTCCATTTTCATTTCGCATTCCTCGATATCCGTCGTGAAGGATTTTATACAGAACGAAAGGATCCATCACTTTCCCATTTTCCGGAGAAAGTTTGTGGAAAGTAAAAGATCTACAATAAATATTTCAAGTAAACTGAACTGTTTTATGTAAATGACCACCCATTACATTCTTGTGCAACTAGAAAGTAAATATTTATAGGAAAAAGTTCAAGGTTGGCAGTTTCCAAGAAATTTAATCGAAGCAGCGATAAGTAAAAGAACAAAAGGATACGCTTCGTAGTTTCAATTTACTACAGAGTCTGTACATTTTAACATGTGACCTACATATTGTATTAATATTTACATTTCATTATCATATGAATGGCCTTTGTTCATCCAACAACTTCCACTACATCTATTTGACCAAATGTTTCATCACAAATCGATTTCTTCACTAACGACTATAGTTGTGAGAAGGATGAAGAAGGAAGTTGATAAAAAATGAATCCAAATGTCTCCCCATCCATCAATATTTAAAGCGGGTAGTTTCACATGAGCAATTTCAATTTACAGGCTTCTATACGCTTATAAATTTCACACATTTATGCTTATGTACATGTTTAAAAGCTTATCCGGTTGTATAATTTGTGGGGGTAATCTGGGTAGGAGATAAATTCTATAAAGCTCTCATGAAAGCCGTCGAGGGATGAGATGGAGGTCGAGAAATGTCTCTGTTCATATAATTATCCATTTTCACTTGGACTAGACAGGAAGCTCAACGAAATACCGGATAGCCCTTATCTTCTTGAAGGTCTTTGGACCAAATGGGAGGCTAGAACAGTATTAAAAAGCACTTACGTTAGCAAAGTCGGAAGTGAGGGTAACTGATATTCGAAACGGAACCACA
>JAHZMU010002717.1:0-15140 GCA_027743725.1 Rambutsinella grinnellia | reverse complement strand
ACGAAAACGAGGATAGGGGATCTTCCGATGGAAATGAAAGCGACGATAAGGCATCTTCCGATGGTAGCAGCAAAGGAGGTTCAAGTGGGGACGAAAACGAGGATAGGGGATCTTCCGATGGAAATGAAAGCGACGATAAGGCATCTTCCGATGGTAGCAGCGATGGAGGTTCAAGTGGGGACGAAAACGAGGATAGTGGATCTTCCAAAGGGGTCAATGAAGGAAGTTTAATTGGGGATAAAAATGAAGAAGAAATGAATACCTCAAATTACGAAGAATCTGCCGAGGAAAATGACGAACAATCTACCCGAAACCCGTTGTTGGATGACGAAGCTGAAGAGGTTGAAGGTAGTGTGGACTCGGAAGAAGAAGCACGAATGTTTTTCAACCAGAGTTACAATGATTCTTATGAAGAGACAGACAACGAAGATGAAGAAAGTTCCAGCTTCTCTGACTCAACACCTGAACCATCTCCGGATCCAGAAGATGACACAGATCCTACCTACGAGGTTATCTATTACACAGTCGTTACAAGTTTATAGGATTATTGTAGACACGTATGGTAAATTAAATTATTATTTTATTAACAGGAAGGCGACCCGGAAGTTGCTTCAATGGCTGGAGGGTATACGTTGGACAATAACATCCGGATGAAACCACCAAGAAAGCCCATGAAAGCATTTGGTTTCTTCCGCAAGGAAATGAGACGTATGCGACACGGACAAATTGGCAGATTAACTGAGAACAAGCTTCAAGACATGTGGCATAACACTCCTAGGGCTAAAAGGGCTCCATTCTACAACATGGCTGAAAAGGCGATGGCGAATTACAAAAATGTAAGAAGACATTCAAGAATGATAACTCTGTACACACACACCGCTTAAGTAAACAAGATGATTCATTTTTCTATTTATTTTTAGGAGTGCGACGAAATTAAGAAGAGCCTCAAGAAGAAGAAAAAAAATTAAATACCAGTGTCGTACAAGCAGCATCGTGTGTTGATGTCCAAATGTTTGCATTTACTTACTTATTTTACAAAAAATATTATTCTACTTGATTGAATTCTACCTCTATTTTATTTAAACTCTATTAACAAAATTTTAGTGCTTTTGTTTTACTCTTTTCAAACCCTATTCGTTTATTATTGGCCTACACATTTTTAAAATACTCTTATTTTCACTATTTAATTTATTGTAATGCTTTATGTCACATGAAAACATATTGTAGATCATTCGACTTTTAATAAAAAATTGGATATAACAAACTTTAATTTGCCAATATTATACCCAAAAAAAACGCATAAATCAATGACTGAACAAGTCAAAAGAACAAAGATGCAGAAAGAGTATGAAATTTCCACCTATAAAACTTACGCAACGCATTTTAATGTCTTCATTCAAAGCACCCATCATTGTTGATGCATCTCTTGTTTGGGAAATTCAAAATAATTCTCTCATGTCATTGTCATTGATTTTTTTTTATCTCTGGAAAGTTCGACTGCAATCTATACAAAAACAATAGAGCGAAAACTGCTCTTTTTCTAACATCCTGTAAGCACGGACAGGATGGAAATGACAGTGAACTCAGTGAACTGGACCACCTGCTCATAGAATTGTGAAAGAACATGAACGTACATAACCATCTTTGTCCCTATATCCTACTCATATACGATACGAAATCTTGCTATATCGTTGCTTGAATCTTAAGAAGATTGAATTGTACTTTCTCTTTTGCAAAATATGCAAATCGATACGGCTTAATTTAGAAATTAAATTTGTAAAAGGTGGGTCGCTTCAGTTCAGAGTGCAAATTATCAATTGCAAAATACAAGTAGTAAAAGAGGTAAGATGAGTGAGACGCGCACGTGTATTAATCAATAAAAAAGTAGTTCGAAAGCAAAACGTTTATTGTAATTAAAAATTAAGTAAAGTTTAGTTAAAAATTGGCTTGATTCAACTTTACTTTGTAGGTATCGAAATGCGTCCAATTCAAATAAGAGAATGCTCTGTACGAGTTCGGGATTTCATCCGAAATCCACCTGTAATCCCGGCTAATGTCTCCTTCCGACCTATTCGCGTCAACGCTACAAAGTTTCAACTCGGTCAGGATGCAATGGCAGTCGGGATTCCCGTTGAAGTTAAACGCAAATACACCCCCTTCTATGTCTTTATGGAGTATAGGAAGGTTGCTGAAGATTTCTTTCGTCGGAGTCGTCACTTTCAAAATTCTGGATTCGCACGAAAGTCGAAACTGATGTGGAATGTAAGTCTACTTAAAAATACTCGTTTATGCTATTGAAATGAACGATTAAAAGGCAATTATGATTAATTTGTGTCTTGATATTTAGCGATTGAAGAACAACGAGAGGGATGAGTACATCGAGGTTGCAAATTACCTAAACTATGGGCTTGAGCAACGACGCCTGGAACTGGCCAGAGGACGGGTTCGAGATCCCGTTCGAGACATTCCTGTTCCAAAGAAGCCGTGTACTTTGTTCAATTGCTACCAGAAGCGAATGAGTCAGACAATTCGTCGACGTAATCCTGGCATCTCCCCACAGGAACTCGCAAAGAAGATTGGAGAAGAATGGAAGCGTGTCAACGATGACATGTTCGAAAGATGCATCCGAGATGCCCGACTTGATGAGCTCTTTCATGACTATGTAAGTGTTTGGGTTAACCATTCCTAAATTATATGAGAAATTAATAAGTTTGAATATAAAGACTGAATTTTTTGCACAGTTAATGGACCGATACCGGGAGGAAGTTGCCAGATTGACCGCATATTAAGCATCACTCTCAACGCTTATTTTATTATCCATGAAAGTATTTACAAACCTATTTCTCTTTGATAATTTTTATTTCGGTTGGGTAAAATAATTCATGTTAAGAAAAATGAAAAATCATTGTTAAATTTAGTTAAACTCATTTTCGTATTTAACCGGTGTATGACTATCTGAATGACTTTATTAGTTAATTCCCTAAAGATAAATGAAAAATCATTTTTGTCATGATTGGTATTTTTAAATTGATATAAATAAAAAAATTTATTTAATAAAAACTAGAAATCGGTAACATGTTGTGAGAACAAATTTAGCAAACATAAATAAGGTGATAAATATTAAGAAATCATCAGATCACAATCATAAAATATGCATCTGATTGAGATATCTGGTTATTTTTATTATAATAAAATAGTTTATGGTTGACATTTACGAGTTGATGCATTTATCTCATTAGAAATTCCTCTGTTTTACCAGTGCGGAATATCAACAAAAGTTTGTTCATCCCACGCATGCACTCAAAGGTGGATTTTTAAGCACATCAAACAAGCGGTGAAAAGTAGAAGGAGTAAACAATCAATCGGCTGAGAATAAAGTGCTTTTTGACAGTTTTAAAAGCAGCGTAAATGTTCTAATTACTAAGTTGGAAGTAAACTACTTTTTAGTTAATTGAATTAGTAAGCTGGTTCTGCTAATGTGGTAACTTGTGCGTAATTTAAGAATATAATACAAAAGGTTAGTAAGATGAAATGTTTTAAATCGACATTTTCTAAATTATTAATTGTGAAGTAGTTATAATGATAAATTGTTCTTGATTTAGACATAACTTTGTGACTTTACAAAATGCTCTCCAAAGAGGCCGACGAGTTGGAATGTCTGGAAGCCATGCCATCCGATAATATCTTATCTCCGGATTGGCTGAAGATTGGGCGGACTGCATCGCGCAAAAGAGTTTGGGATAGTGTGAAAAACGCTGACCATTACGAAAAAGTCCTGCAATTTGAGAATAAAATGGTCGAGGATTTGCTTGAAAGGTTTGACGTATACGGCAGCACTCCAAACTTGCGCAAGTCAAAAGTGAGGTCAAATGGGTTCCTTCTCAATTACATTACACCTTTATCGTCATTCCGCAAAGATGATCCAAGGATCATAAGGGTCAAGCGAAGATTGGTCTTTCCAGATGAACCGATGATGCTAGATAATCCAGCCATGATTCAGAATGTACCTGCGAAAGATAATGAAAAAATGAAACAGCACCAAGACAATGACGTCCCATCACCCGATTCTTCAGTTTCCAGTGACTGGTTTGATTCCGAAGACGAGATTGATTCATCCGAGGAAATAGAAAACTGCCAACAGCAGGCCAAACAACAAAATTACTACTAATAATATCTATTTGTAAACTAATAATTAACAGCGTTTCATTCTATTAATATGGTAAAGGGTATAATCGAATATTGTTAAACGTATTTCCTTTAACACTTACTTTACTAATTGGCAACTTGATCGGTTAGTTTCGTTATTTTAGGTCCCATATCTACGTTCCACCTAGACTTCTGGAGTGATGTGAGCTTGATATTATCCAGTAACATGATGATGAACTGAAGCAAAAGAACCGTCAGTTTTTATTATATTTATAACTTTACTTTGCATATTACTTTGCTAGCAATTCTTAACGTTTCGAAATGCTTTATTTTCTGTCCTGTTTTTCAAATATTTTTTAATACTTATTGATTTTAAAGATGTTTGATTTTTTATTGATTGCTCATTTTACAATTAAACGGTTAATTCAAACAGACGATAAATGTGTACTCGATCAGTTGAAAAAATTGTATTACTTGGGCATATTAGACCTACTTGGATTGATTTTGGCAAATTGTATATTCTATAGGGTTAGTTCGTATGATGCACGGCGTGCACAATGCATTTGCACCTTTCAAAAAATATTTAAAAGCAGCCTGTATTTATCATGAACCATAAAAAGATGATTCTACTAATAGAAGCTACTACTTACCCCGGCGTATTAGAATTATTTCATATAAAAAAGCATAAGGGGATCATTTCCTAATTGATCATGCTGAAATACGTTCCGAGTAACTACACACACCTTACACGTGCATAACAACGAGCTGCATGACACCTTTTGCATTACCAATAACAGTAAAGCCAAACCAAAACAACCCTTCATTTGGGGTTGGTTTTATCAGTCTCTAGAATTAGGGTGCATTATCGGGTGCATGCGTAAGATGCATAATCCTCATGTATAATACAATTGAATAAAAAACTTTCACTGGCCATGCATGTTCATTTTTCCCATCATAACAAGCTCTTCTCCTATAAACAATATCAGTGTGCGTTGGTTTATAGACAAAAGTAAGTTGGTAAGCTCGTGTTAATACCGAAAAATATTTTACAGATTTCTATTGTAAGTAATACTATGTATTTCATTGAAGCCTGTCGCCATGAAACATTTTATGATTAGCGGCTTAGGTAGTGAAACTGTTGTGTGAAAAAACTAAAAAAAAGAGACCAGTTGCAACTACATTACCGTTTCACAGTAAATTGTTTTCTTTGCAGACGACGTTACTGCATACTATTTCTGATTGTATTACAAAGTGTGGTACGTAACCATTGTGTTAGTTTTATCGGAGTAAAGATGGCTGAAGGCAGTGCCAGCAGTAGTAACGGGTCAATGTTATTTGACGAGAATCAGAACCTGAGAGCGGAACTTCTGGAGAAGGCTCCTTTCAATTGGGCGGGGTTACGTATTATGGATATTGATTCAGCGTGTGCTAGAAAACTTGCAGCTTATGGTTTTGACCACATGCGAAAAGTAAAAAAGGAAGGTCGCTGGGATCACATCTTTGTCGATATTGCATCAAGAGTTTACATTCTTGAACCGTGTTTGGAACCAGATGAGGACTTTTCCGAGCTTGAACCGTGGGTGATGCATTTCTGGGACATTGTGACGGAGTATCTGCAGATAGCTGGAGAAGATGCCATCGAGATGTGGATTATCCTCAACGACTGTCAAGATGTTGCTGCAATCAAGTTTGCCAAACTCCGATTTCTGAAGTACTCCTTGAAATCACTTTGCCCAAATCTCAAGGCCCTCAAGATAGTGGGAGTTGATATGGACTTGAGTTTTGAAAACGAAAGCGATGCTGAACAATGTGAAAGTAAAATCAGCCAAACGACGGAAAAGAAAACGCATGTCAACCCCCCACAGATTGAGACATTAATTATTGGTGTCGGTTTGAAATCTGAGACAATTGGTACGGTTTTAAAAGATTTTTGCGGTAAGTATTGTAAATTTGTTTGCTTGTTTTTTAGTTATTCTGAATTTGAGTAAGGGTGAAATATAAGGATGAATATTTTTATATTTAACATAGAGTACGTCAAGACATTGGAAATCAGTATCTCGGAGCTGATTCTTCATTGCGACCGAATGGTATTAAGCTGGCCCTCTCTTGTGGCACTGGATCTACGAGGCTACGATGGGGAGTACAACAGTTGGACTTACACATCTGTCAAGAATATGACAAGCCTGCGTTCGTTGGGAATATCCGCAACATCTTTTCACAACCTCTTCAACTTTGTGCCATTAATCTCCAAAATCTGTGAGACAGCTCCATTAGAGGCTGTGATCTTTGATAATTGGATTGAGGACATTGACATTGCTGCGTCAGTTGCTAATGGAATTGGAATTCCGAAGCAGATCAGGTCGGTGGGGATCCAGATTGAAAGGGCGACAAATGTTTTTCCCCGTTTCCTTGCCACGTGCTTCGGACACATTGAGGAGTTGGCCTTATACGGAAAGGGAAATCAACAGCAAATTGAAAATCAGATGCCTCCTCAGGAGATTATCCAGAGAGACTTTCCAAACCTTCGAAACATGTGTGTTCGTATGGCGGAGTGTTCTGACCCCGAAGATAATCTTGAAGAAAATTAGACTTTTGAAGCATACCCGAAAACCGATCTAAATCAATTCAACGACCCGGCTTGAATCTGACGTCCAATCTATCCTTTTTTATCTGAAATACTGTATCAATTTTAAAACAATTTGAAAAGTAGTGTAACTTTCTATGACACGAATACAATGGGCTATATTAAAGTGATGCTCCCAGATAATGCACAATTGCTAATAAAGACTTATATTCACTAAACGATGTCAATATTCAAGGTTTACTTTGCACAATCCTATTTTTAACATTTATGGCCAATCAGTTTGCATCATACAATTGTGTAATACACATGAACGATACAGTCTATAATACGACCTTACTCGATAAGTGCTAAAACTGTCGCTGACCTACTCTAGCATTTTCCATAACTGCTCGTTTCGTCGTCAGGTCACAAAATGCAAATGAAGCAAGACCATTTTAGTGACAATTGAATGATTTTTGTTTTTTGCAGTTTTTAAAGGATTCAAATTATCTGTTAATCCGCCACTCGTTATTAGCGGTCTCTGACACCATCGATTAGTGCATGTAGAAAAAGCAAACCTGTTTGCAATATATATAGCAAATTCTGAGAAATATAGTTTTTAGTATATACGTTTATACAGTTATAGTAATTGTTAGTAGCTTAGAAAGTATAAAAATTAGCGTAATAATAGTAGATAGGGCTAGGAGGAGATCATGGCAAGAAGACCTCCAGTAGAGATTACAATGACAGATATTAGTTGGTATATGGATAGAACTGCCGTTTTCACGGACAGGATCAAGGGCGAGCTCGGCAGTTGTCTTTGGAGTTTAAATGCAGATTTCATACGGGATACCTCGCAAGACTTGTCCACGCCAACCACACAGCCCCTGATGACCATTGGGGCAATCGGTCAAAGCTACGGGTATCAACTCGTTTCACCAGACGATAAGACTAACTGGACACTTATCGATGGACTTGCAAATCGCAACTACGAATGGCACCATAGGTTTACCAGTACCTGTCATGCAGAGCCCCGACATGTGAATAGTTCGCTGCAAGCAGCAGAGGAGAGGAAGAACAATCCTAACATTGTGGAAAAAGACAACCGCAAAATTCATATAGGCACCCGACTAATGACTGTAAGCTTGATTCACTCGACAGACGGGTTTCGCGGTGGAGCAACGAATACTCTTTACAATAAGCGTGGAGAGTACATCAATTTTTTCAAAGACTATTGGGAAGGAGGAAATTCAAGAAAAGCAATCAGAAGCCATAATTATATGGCCGGATCTCCAAAAAAGCAACCTTCGCCTGGAAAATCCCACAGTGCACGAGTCGCGAAACAAGTTGTGGATGAGGATAATCATAGGGCGAATGATTTGGCAAGAAATAAGTATAATACTTGTGCAACAGCAAGGATTATTGGCGACGTAGGACAGATGTACACGACTACAAAATATGACGATCTTCAGATGATGATGCCACTACGGGCCTCCACCCTGTGTTTATGCTATGGGATCAACTTTAAGGACATTGAACCAAGGGATCCAGCCATGGGAATCGTAACTTGTTATCTGGAAACGACATTCATAGAAAATAAAAACCTAGAGAAGATGACATCTGATGATCGTGTCGAATTATTTCAAGATACGCATAGAAGCCAACTGATTTGGCCAGGTATTTGGGCTGTTACTGGAGACAAGCTTGAATGTGTTAGTCAAAAAGATTTCGACAAGTCCGTATGGAGAAAGCTCAAAGCCACATTCATAAGTTCAACCAAGGACAAGTGGATGACTATTGTTGCATGGAAGGTGGTCCAAAACAACCCAGAAAAATTCAGAAATCACGAATACTACGAAGACATCGTTCGGGAAAAGGACCTACTGATCCAGGAAATAAACCAAATAATTCGACCTATTCTGACGCCACCCGATTGGAGAACAGCAAGAGAACACACTAAAGAGTTTGTAACAAAACGGTTGCTTCCAATATACCCGCATGGAGATACTTTTCTCGATCCAAAATCAGACTCAAGATACCACCCTCAAAACCGTAACTAAATATACCTTTATAATCGCTTCAACTGTTTGATGCAATTTATAATATTTTTGTTTTTTGTCTGCTTGTTTATAGCCGTTCTTGATTCGCATTATGATGAATTCGAAAGCCAAGTGTATGGGTTACAGCTCCCACGAATTTTATGGCCTGATGATAATAATGGAGGTGGTGGTGGTGGTGGCGGCGGCGGAAGGGTTGGCAAAGTTTGTGGTGGCAATTCCAGCGGACGTTATGGTGGCGGCTGGCGAATTGCAAATGAACGAGGTCTCGGAAGGGCAACGACTGGCAGACACGACAATGGAAGGGAGGGTGGTGTCAGTACTACTGCTGCAACACAATCTGCTAATGTCACTCAACAGTCTCACAATGCGCCTGTTAAAACTACGGTTATGACGTTCGCAGATATGGCGAGTGGCAGAACCACAGCATCCCCAACGCATCCCATTACTGGACCTCCAGGTGCTACTGGTCTATACTTTTTTAAACACGAAGATGGACAAGATAATAGCTGTCCAGAGTCAAGTATGCAAGCTCATCAGGCTCAAATGCGTTTAAAAGAACAGCAAGCCAGTGCTAACCCGAACTCTGCACAGCCAACACAACATTCTACCACAAAACCACAAATCCCGCCGCTGTTTCCTACCCAAACAAATCGGGTACCTCCTAAGCTAGACATGATACGACCAAGGACCATTTCTCCACCTCTCGCGCTTGGCGCGATGACTTTAGGAACCAACACTAACCGACTACCTATCCAAAACCAACGTCCACTATTGCCATGTATAGTCAAAGCTCCCTTTACTCCAGCGACTACATCTGCTCCAACAGCTTCCGTTGGTTGTGATCCGCGTGAATCAGAACAGCAACAAGACCAGTCAACATCAACATCAGAAGGTGCTTCAGCACAAAGCCCCGCTCATGTTCCAGCATCAAAGAAGGATTGGACACCAATTGCGCAGAGTGCTATATCACCAAGAGGTCTTCCTCCTCCTCCTATCGGGCCATCCACACCATATAGACCTCCTAATTTTACACAGAGATTTACACCAACTACACCAACTCAGAATCAGTATGGATCAAACATATTTGGATCGCCTTCGGCACATGGTGCTCATGGAGGGGCTTCACCAGTCGATGGAAATTGGCGACGGCCGCCATTTAACCCGTTTAGTTATGAACAAAGTGTTCCATACTCTGGGAGCTTTCAACGGGGGAATGGAAGACACGGCAACGCTACACCTCCGAGACGTTACTGGGCGGAGCGAGATGAGCGAGATGAGCGAGATGGGCGAGATGAGCGAGATGGGCGAGATGGGCGAGATGGGCGAGATGAAAGACGTCGAAAAGATTTCCCTGATTACAGCAAAAAGCAAAGAGATCGAACGAATCCTGACGACGACGACAATTGGAGAAAATAATATCCATCCAATTTATACAAGAGTTGAATAATAATTTCTATAATTTTTGGTAACGACCGGATCGTTCTCATCGGTAGTCCACTTCTCAGCGGAAAGGCATATACGAAACAAATACAATTTTTATCTTCTCTACAAAATTATCCATGAAACTAAATGATGTGAAAATATGCAATATAAAATGGTTCATCCGCAGACAAATAAAATCCATTCTCATGAGTGACAAAAAAAGACGTCTGGTTTATAATACATAATGCATAACTTTTATTAAGCTTGTTGAAATATTTAATTAGATGGTAGTTAGCGTCTTAAAGGGTTAAAACACAAAATATGTATGAGCATATGGAGAGGTCGTATGATGCACGGCGTGTATAATACAATTGCATAACGACCATTTCATTAATTTACGTAGCTGTCATATAGAAAATAGCAAACTTCCATAAAACTTACAATTAATACTTTTGTCCTTGTTTATATTTCACGTTTGTCGGATTAATAAGCTGAAGAATGAAAAGTCGTTATTATAATTATACTTTTTATTACATTTACTTTTTTAAAACATTTAATCCAAAATCTAAAAGTTCATGATGAAACACGCAAAAAAGGAAAAATGCATAGTTGTTATCTTTTACAAAACATTAATTTATTACAAACTTAAATTAAATTCTTATTCATCATTTAAATGTGTTTTACTTGTTAAAGTATTTAAATGAATATCATCATATAATTTCAATAAAATTTCACATGAGGTTTGTAATTGCATTATCATGAATCTACATCCAATCTTTTACTGATATCATTGTTCTACAAAGTAGTTTAATCCTATACATTTAGAGGATGTGATAACTAAAACGAAAGATTTGCATATTCCTTAGCATTTGTATTGGGATTTTCGTTATCTCATTCTCTCACTTCCCAGTTCACGATAACGTAAGACTTGAAAGCCATAATGCTGAAAAACGTCCTGTGATTCAACGACATGCCCTCAGCTGCTGCTGCCAGTGCAGAAGAAATTATTTCGTCAGAACTAGTCAACGAGCACGCCTCGTCTCGTCGTGTTGTGAAAAATTTTAACTGGTGATTAGTTTCATTGCAGTTACAGATAAGGTCGGTTAACTAGATTTATTTATAGTAAAGTTGTCGAGGTAGGTTGAGTTTTACTGGCAGTGGCCGTCATTCAAAATGTATATTTTGGATAACCTACTGATTCTGCCTAGTGCAGACATGTTCGAAAAGGAGAGGGCATGCCGCAAAAGTTTTTTAAAAGTGTTTGCTACTCAATCAGCGTTGATTAAAGATTCAGATCCGCAGTTGGGCATCGTTTGTGACCGTGCTTTTAACAAAAAGTCTTTGATTACTTTTGTGAATGGTTTAGTAAAAAAAGGAACAAAGCAGTTTCCGTTTGGAATTGACCTGGGTGTGATGAGTTCTTGCAAGCAATGGTTCATGAGTCAAATAGTGCGGAACCTAGGTGTGCGGCCAGCGGAAGAATTCAAAGGTTGGGCTCCATATCATGAAGGATCCGCGCTGTTGGAAAAAGAAATTCTCAAGAAATTTATTCCAGTTTCGTACGGAGATTCTGAAGATATTTGGGAAGAGTTGGCTCTGATTTTGCTGAAGGACAAGGGTGAAGCAGACGCACTGTTTTACAGTGCACTGAAAATGTACATACCCGTATTGAAAGCCGAGAATTCAACTGTATTTATGGAAATTCTTTTTGGAGATACAGTCAAGCTTCAGATGAGAATGATTCGCAATTACTTTGAAAAGTTAGAACCGGAATTCGACGTCTACTACTACTATCATCACGGAATGTATGAGAACAAGGAACCTCCGAAATCCATACAATTGACAACATTTCCTGTATACTTTGGCTGCTTTGAAAAGAAGATAGCAATCCTTGTGTACCACGCCAAATTACCTGCTGATGTCACAGTTTTTAGTCACCCATCTGATCAAACTGACGACCTGGAAGCTCCGGTACCTCAACCATCCTTCTCATCCGCATTATTATCGGACCAAGTTGATCGTGGCCGTGGCGCTAAAGGTAAAAGGGCACCAGGATCTAGCACATGTTTGTCTTCAGCAACAGAGCCTAACGACTTTGGAATTCCCTCAATTACTGAAGATGTTGTGTATGGCCGTAAAGTTAAAGTCGTAGCGTGTCGAGAGTCTTCATTGAATATATTGGAGGATTTGCCAAAATTGACAATGAACTTTCAGCAGCAACTGCGACGATGTGGGTTGGTCCACTTCAGACCACCCCGAAAAGAAGTAACCGATAAGTGATATTCCCCCACCTGCTTTGGACCCAAAGCTTAATAAGAAGAACAAGCCTGATTTGGACCAAGAAAAGAATCAATCCAGCATCGAAGCTGATAAATTGAAGGTTGTTGTAACTGAATACAAGTTACTTAAAAAAATGTACGATGACTTGGTCAAGGAGCGAGACCAATTGAAGAGAAAGTTGCCCAGGCGTAAATAAAAAAAGGAAACATTACCTCTATGACATTTTGTTTATGACATTTCTGTTACTTTTCAAACTGCTCACTTTTAAGATGCAAAATTATTTATCATAAAGTCTTTTTAATGTTTATGAGATTTCAAATTCTCTCCAGTAATGTTTTGGTTTTCTCGTTAAAAATATTAAGTACACGTTTGTTTATTAGACATACTATTACTGCCACTGGCTTGCAAAATAAAAATGTTCAAATCTATTGAAATTGTTATCCACAAACCATCGATTTATTAATCGTTCATTCACGAATTCATTAATGAAATGCATTGTTCATTCAAATACGATCCTGTCATATAAGCATGTAAAAAAGACGAGAAAGCAAAAGATGCCTGCTTAATAGACAAAGCCCCTTAAAACGTGCAAAGAATTGGATTGAACTGACAATATTTAGGTTGGGGTATTGACTCTGCTAAGGTTTACGCGGTATTATTGAAAATTTCTTTTCTGGAAAATTCCATGCGTGTGAAAAGATATCACAGGCATGCCTGTTTTATTTTCGCTGTCGTCTAGCAGAGATTATGACGTGTCGGTATTAGTGGGGATTGTTTGTCAACCTTTCATCATTCAGTGTCGAACCGGATACCAAATTTGCACGCTTTAGTAACACCTAACTTTAAGGTAATAATAATTAATCGTTAATAGGTTTTAGTCGGAACTAATCGCCAATATTTTCACGGTGCATCAAGATATTTTTAGATTTGATTAGGATTTAGTCTATTTTGTGAAAGACAATTAATTGTTGTATTCTGTTCCAGGAAGAATTGACGATGAGTCAATTAATTTTCTTTGATTGCATTGATAACAAGTTGGTCCTTCCCATTGACTGTTCCATATTTAAACATGCAAAAAAACTTCAACCTATGTTGGATGAAGGTCCGCACGACAAACCAGTAGTTATCCGGGTCTTGTTACGCTCTGACCTATTTGTGAAGATCATGGACTTTCTCACTTATCACAAGGTAAGTACTACACAAATTAAATACAAATGCTCAGAAATAAAAAAAAAATATAATCGTAGTAATTGTTGATAATCGTAAAAAAATTAATCATTTCTTATTTTATTGTCCATAGAACACGCCCCTGAGCACCCGTAAAGAGCACGAACCATTGACGCTAGCGTATTCTCTTTCAGAATGGGAGCAATTGTTCTTTCGGCACAACGCTGACCTTCTTGTTCGATTAATACCTGTAAGACTAACTTTATTAAAGCCTTCATTTATTTGCCAATAATTTTGTTTGTTAACTGTCGTTCAAGGACTTGCAATAAATTATAGTTAGATTTCTAAACTTGTTATTTAAACTATCTGATATTATTAGGCTTCAGCGCATTTAGAGATTGACAATCTCTTCCAGGCCTGCAACGAGTGGATAAAGGAGCAGCACGAGCTGGCAAAGTCTTTGGGACTTTTGGAAGGAAGTTTGACTGTCTCAGATCTCGACCTCGCAAAACCCAATGTGTTGCATGCAAGCGACACGTTCTTCCGGCATATTCTACCCGATTATTTGGAAGGAGGCCAAGTCTTGTCGCCCGCAGAGAATCAGTCCACCTTTCATGATGAGAATAAGAAGAAAATGGATAAACTCAGTGATGGTAAAATGCGTGAAAAAGAGGTAAAACTTGTTGCTGGGACTAGTAAGGCAGCCTCGATGGGTGAGAGACAAGAGGTGCAGGAACTTGAAGAAAAACTAAAGAGAAAGATTGTCGAGTATAATTTGCTTCAGATAAAGTGTGATGACTATAAAAAGGAAAATAGCTCATTCAAAAAAAAGTGTGTAGATTTTGACATGCTAAAAAAGAGCTTTGATGATGTTACTAAAGAAAGGGATGAGTTGCGGGAAACATCGGAAAGCCTAGCTTCGTTTCAGGAAAGGTTTTTTGATTTTTCCAAAGAAAAAAATGATTTGATTAAAAAATGTGAGGAACTAGATTTGCTTCAGAAGCAGTTTGACGAGTGTAAAATTGAACGGGATTCACTAAAGAAAAAGTGTAAGAAAGTTGATGATGTGCAGGAAAAGTTTGATGATTGTGTCAAAGAAAGAGACAATTTAAAGAGAATCCTTGCGCAACAAAGTATTGAGGCTCCTTCGGAGCGCTTTTATCGTTGTAAAATCTGTGGATCGCTATTGAGTAGCGAAGAGATGAGAATTAAGCATTTGAAAAATACTCATGACATGTAAACGACAACTATAAGGATCTCTAGTAGCTTAGTTTGATCATTGCTTTGTAGTTGAACCGATTTAGTTATTTTGCCATGCATTGTGGCTACTGTTGTTTGTTTTTTTTAGATTACTTTTCTTTGCCGAGTTTTAAATGACCATGTTCTTTTTATGAAATCCGATTTCAATTTTAATGACTGTTAACTTGTAAGTTAGTTTTATTTTATTTTATAGACGATAACTTATCGTCGATAAGCCGCCAACCTTTTAATGAATTGATATG
>JAHZMU010002716.1:0-20704 GCA_027743725.1 Rambutsinella grinnellia | reverse complement strand
AACAAACTACAAAGCATTCCATTCTATTCTATGGCAACTCATTGAATATTTTATATGCTAAACATTCTGACCATTTCATATCAATGAACTGCTCATATCTATTTGATGTGACAGGATCATATTCAGAAAGTATTTTCAAGGCCATTCATATCAGGAGAGCTTTGAATGATCAACGCAAGCGATGATGAGCAATGGGTGCTCAAGGACAACTAATTTGTTTGCAAATGACAGTTCATATCATCTGTTCTTCCAACTCATCATTTTAAAATTGTTTTAAAAGGAATTTAAACTTTAGAATGGGATTTTTCATCCTTTTCATTGAGGTTCTAATCCTCTCATTTCTCCTATTAATTTTCTTCATAATCTACAAAAAGTTCCAACTTAAATCCTACTTTGAAACAAAAGGAATACCTTACAACCGCTCCGACATATCCAACGTCATAGCATTCTTCCAAGGAAAACTGTCTATAATTGACTTGGACCTAATCAACTACAAAAACTCTGTAGTCCAATCAAGTCCAATAGCTGGCTACGCTGAGAGTGTTGTGAAACCAGCTATTTTAGTAACAGACCCGGATCTAGCTCGTCACATTTTCGTTAAAGACTTTGACCATTTCATTAATCGCCGAAGCTTCACATTACCAAATGGAGATTTACTATTCAGGAAAATGTTTGTCACGATGGAAAACGATGAATGGAAAGGACTTAGGGCGAAAATCAGCCCAACCTTTACGACTGGAAAGATTCGAAAAGTTTTCCAGATTTTTGAGAGAAGCTCGCAGCGCTTATCATCTTACATAAATGGGTTGTCTACTCCAACCAGAAAGGAGTTTGATATGAATGAGCTATTCTCAAAGTTGTCCATGGACGTTATAGCGAGTTGCGCCTTTGGGATAAATTCCAAAACATTTGATGCTGGACTTGGAAACCAATCAGAGTTTGAGGAGATGGCCAACCGCTTCCAGTTCAAGTTTAATGCGAAGCTTTTCTTAAAATTCATGCTTATCATGGGAGCTCCAAAGGTAGCCTCCCTTCTTGGAATTCAAGCTACTGATCCTGTCCCCCAAAACTACTTTTTAAAAGTCATCAAGAAAGTCATGGAGCACAGGATGAGCTCTGGAGAAAGGCAAGATGACTTTCTCCAAATGATTATGGATGTCCAAAAGGGTCTATTAAAGGAGGAGAATGATAAGGAAACTTTAGAAGTAATGACGGGAAGTAAAGATGATCAAAGTAATTCAAACTTGTTCAAATCAGGAGCTAATTTGAAGCTAGAGGATGATGATATTGCTGCAAACTGCGCTTTATTTTTAAGCGCTGGCTTCGACACGCAACACAGTTTATTAATTTGGGCTTCGTATTGCCTAGCTAAATATCCAGATGTTCAGGACAAGGTCCGAAGAGAAGTAAATGCAAAGGAAAAATTAGACTATGACAGCATCCATGAGATGACCTATTTAGATATGTTTGTAAATGGTAAGAAAATATAAACCGGAAGTTAAAGATTGCGTTAATTTGATTAATTTTATAGAAACGCTGAGAATGTTTCCGCCAGCGATTAGAACAGAAAGGATTTGCAATAAAGACTATAAGATTCCCGGTACATCAATGACAATTGACAAGGGCACTTTAATCGTAATGCCTATCTTGGGTCAGCACCGAGACCAAAAGTATTTTAAGGACCCGGAGATGTTTGATGTCGAACGATTTTCAAGTGAAAGAAAAGGCGAGATTCACCCTTATGCCTTCAGACCATTCGGACATGGGCCACGTAATTGTATTGGAATGAGGTTTGCGCTAACAGAAGCTAAACTAGTCATTGCAAAGCTTGTCAAAGAGTTCAAACTCGAGGTCTGTGGAAGGACAGAAGTAGAACCAAAGTATTCAGGAAGTGTGACCTTGAAGCCAAAGGATGCTTTGTGGTTGAAATTAACAAAAATAAACTGAACTGTTTAATTGAAATTGAAATAAAATTGCATTTTAATTATTCAACTCTCTTAAGATGGTAAAGTACACTTTCTCCTTCACCAAGCCATGTTTCAAGTTCGCCTTGTCCGCTCACATTCCATGGGCCAGTGTGATCTAGTATTAAACCAATCATTAAAACTTCATCCATCAATAGCTTTAATCCAATTTACCTTCGCCAACACCCCAAACCCTCCTCACACTCCAAATTTTCCCTCCCTCCCTCATCCCTTCCCCAATCCCCAAATTAGCCATGCTAATATTTACATTATGCCTTCCCCTAAACCCCGTCCCAAACCCACCTTGACCTAAATCCGGCCCATAATTACTTTGAATAACAACAGCCTCTCCATCCGCACTAGGCCCTGATATCCACGTTTGGAACTGCATCGCTTCATAACCGCCGGGTCGCTCTGCCCCTTGAGGATTCCTTGGCTGCATTGGATACTCACTACAAAAATTTGCTACTTCCATAGCCTCATCATTCCACATTAACTCCTCCCCCAACTCATCAATCCTTGACATGTCACTTCCCGTAATTAAATTAGCCCCGGCTCCAATCCAATGCATAGCCATTGTATACCTTTGCCCATCATTTAGTCCGCTTACTCCCTCCGCATTCGCAAAAACAGAGTTGTCCATATCCGGTCTAATATTAATTGGTAGTCCGTGCCTACCCTCATCTTTTATTTGATCCACAATAAATAATCTGTAATGATTTATTGCTCTTTGAACCACCTCCCAGCTTACAAATTGCCTTTGATCCGCATTATTTATGTCTTGATCCGTCCTCAAACTGTCCGCATTCTCTTTCCATACCTCCCAATAAGGGGAACTCCTGTCAAGCTTCCAGCTCAAATGAAGTCTAATCGGTCTCCCATTTTTCTTAATAGCATCTCTATAAAATCTCGCCGACTCAGAAGAATCATAAGGCAAGCAACCGCCTTGTGGACTACCCGGCGTTACGAAATCCAACTTGATAAAATCAACACCCCATTCAGCAAACAAATTTATAACTGCCTCATGCCATTCCCTAACACCCTCCTTTGTAAAGTCAAAGTTATTCCGAGCTAAATAATTATTGCATGTCTCCCCACTAGGGTCATCCGTCCTATTGAAGAGGTCGCCAACTTTGATATTTGTCCCCAAAACGGTTTTATCAACATCATTGTTGAATGCTCCAGGTAAGACGTAAACGCCAAGTTTCAAACCGTTGACATGGAGTTGTTCAGCGAGTCTAGTTATGTTTGGGAAAGCTGTTATATTGGGCACCAGCCTCCCGTATTCGTCGCCATCTGAACCGTGCGACCAACCCGAGTCTAAACTGCAGTAGGTGTCGTGTCCTGGAATAGCACGGAGATTGAGGCATTGACGAAGAACCTGTTCTTGGTTAAATTGGAAGGAGGGAGCAACAGCAGGATTTGCTTGCATAGCCCATGAATTCCATCCCCGTGCAGCACTCTTGAAGCCACCGGAGGTTTCGCCATAAAAAGGAACGTTGAATGGAACTGGCTCTTGGGCAAGAGCTAGTCCAAGCAAGAGAAGGAAAAAATTTTCTTGCATTTTTAAATTATAAATAAATCAATAAAAATTATGAAGATGAAACCTTTCGTGAAATAATAGCAGAAATGAAATATCAAGGTTAAAATGTCAAGTTTTTTCTTTTTAATTAATTAACAGATAAATCCATTCGGTTTTTCAAATATGTCAACTTGACAAATGAAAAGAAAAACCACTTGATAATCTGCAACATGACAAATATTAGATTATGTCAGTCAGCAACCGGATCACTATCATTTATCGTAATACATATCGTACGTCAATCAATTTAATAAAATCTTTCTCAACCTTTTTTCCATTACGCTATCCGCAGGTTATCCCTTTGTTAAAGAGACTCAAACTAACTTGCTGAATTGTATGCTGGAGTGCGGTTAATATGGACTTTGTTATAATTGTTAACAGTTTCAAAAATGTCTGTTCAGAAATATGCGCTTGAAAGACTACCAATGTTTAATTTTTAAATGAGACTTTGTTCTTAAGTCAACTGAATTCCATTTAAATAGTGATAGTCACGAAATCATTGCCATCAGTTAAATTTTTACTTCATAATTGCAGAAATGCTTCTGCCATTAATTAAAATTTGAGCCTTTCAAAAATCATGAAGACTCTACTTCTCCTCCTATTTCTCACGGCATGCTTTATAGCCGCTGCCAACTCCCAAATTAGTGATTGGGGACTACCTTTCTTCGGTTCATCAGGAGATTCAACTTCTCCAACCGAACGTAAAAATTACCTCATTAGCTTCTCCAACCCGATCCACTCTGTCCTTGATAAAATCAAGAAAATGAAGTTCACCTCAATTCTATCCAAGCGTAACACGTTGGTCAAATTAGAGAAAGCCTTTACTGAAACGGCTCAAGCGGCTGCAAAAGCTTTTCTAAAAGCTCGAGGACTTAACTTTGAATCATTTTGGATCAATAACAAAATAGTTGTTCAAAATGTCAGTCCCACTTTAATCAAACTTATTAAAAAGATCCCCGGCGTTTCAAAGGTTGAAGAAGAGCCTATTATTGAACTAGAAGCTCCGGTTTACACAGGGCCCGTTGAAGATTGGAATACGACTCGTTCCAGAAGACAATCTAGCAATGTTGAATGGGGTATTGAGAAGATCCAAGCGGATAAGGCATGGCAGCAGGGATTTGATGGGGAAGGAATTGTCGTCGCGTGCATTGGTAAGGAAGTCATTCTGGAAATTAATCACAGTGCTAACCTTATCATTTGACAGATTCCGGTGTAAATTACGAACACGAAAGTCTTTCCTCCCGGTGGAGAAGAAACTATGGATGGTTTGACGGTTACACTCGCACCCAATTCCCATCAGACAATACAGGTCATGGTACTCATGTGATGGGCACAATTGCAGGGAGTCACGGCATTGGAGTAGCACCCAAAAGTACGTGGTTAGCTTGTAAAGGTTGCGATGAGCGTTGTAGTACCTCTGCTTTGTATAGGTGTGGGCAGTGGATTCAGGTAAAATTACAGATTATTTTAAACGTTTGGCAGCTTAATAAGTGATTTATAACAGTGTCCCACCGACTGGGAAGGAAACAACGAAGATTGTTCAAAAGCTCCGAACGTTGTCGCTAACAGTTGGGGAAGGCTTGGAAGTTCTAGTTGGTTTGATGACATTATTGAGTCGTGGAAAACCGCTGGGATTATCCCCGTTGCAGCTATTGGTAACAGCGGGCCTGAATGTGACACGAGAGCGACTCCTGGTGAAAGACATGACATTATTGGAGTTGGAAGTACCAACATAGAAAATAGAATATCAAGCTTTAGCAGCCTAGGTCCCGCTGGGGATGGAAGGGTTAAACCGGATATTGTAAGCCTAAATTGTTTAAACTTTAAATGAAGTTGGATAAAAGTTTAATCTAATACTAGGTTGCTCCAGGGGAAAATATCCGATCAGCTTCACACACCGGGATTAGGCACTACGTAAGAAAGTCAGGCACAAGCATGGCGTGTCCTCATGTAGCAGGTGTAATCGCTTTACTCCTCCAAAGGCAGAAGAATTTGACTTATGAACAAGTTTACAGACATATTACAAACTGGGCAATTCAATATTACGGACATGGGGCACCAGTTACTAATGGAACAATGGAATGTGGTGGGAGAAGGTCAGATTGGTTTCCAAATAATGTTTATGGTTATGGAAAAATTGATGCTTTTTATGTAACATTCTTTGGCATTGCTTAATAAAGTTGAGGTGTGCATTTGACCAAATATGCTAGTGGTTAGATTTATTTGCATTAAATCAATTACTAGTTATACCACATATAGGAAATCCAGCCTAGAAAATACAAATCAATCAAATAGCTCACGCAGACACTTTAATAATTAAAAAACCATTTCTCATATATTTCTAAATTTCAAATTTAATAGTCCATTGTACACGCTAAAAGTTGTAAATTAGAGAAGCTAACATTCCGAGAAACGCTGGCCATTCGACACGACAACATTTTAGCTTGGATTTCTATTTTTGGTCTTTGTAAATCATCATGAATAATTTACTTGGTTTGATCATATTTTCATTTACATTCCAAATTATTTTTTGTACCCTATCCAGTAACATCGTCAACTTCTATTCTATTATAAAGCCATGTTCCATAACTTATTTATATAATCCAGGAAACAGATTTACATTTTCAAAACTAATGCACAAATTTCCCCAATCCGTTCCAGTTTTCCCAAGTAACTTGGAAACCAGCACTTTGCTCAAAGCATTCCCGGATAATTTAGAATTCGTAAATTTTGGAATGATAAACTCATCAAATATGACGAAACAAGTTTGGCCACTCAACCGAAAATTGTCATTGTGCATCCTACACGTAACTGAGAGCCAAGCTATTTATTCAACTGCTTCAGACCAATACAAGAATATTGTAAAACCAGATATATTGCTTTTGCTTCGCAGTCCATCAGTAAACATTGATTTGCGTTATCCACTGGTTGAGCTAGGACAATCTGACGTAATCTTCGTTGAGACTTTCTCTTTTATCAACTTTAATTTTATTTGCGTTCATTGCCCAAATGAAGGACGTGCTAAAATAAATCCAACTTGGAAGCTTGAAGACATCGTATTTCAGTGGAAAAAATTGATCAAAAATCTGCACCAAGCGTGGATTTACAATAGCTATTCCAAGCTACCCATGTACAACCAAACTATGTGTACTTTGTATTCAGAGGAATGTCTTGGAAGTAAAATATGCAGTTTAGTTGTTATTGGAGAGAATCTAAACATTTCTTACATTTCAGGGAAGTTAGCATATTCCCATCTGCAAATAAATATTATAAACGCGGCTGTGAATTTAGAATCAGTTGGACGGAAATATGTATGGCTGAACTATGGCATCACGAATGAACGGATTGGCTTTGCCGTTTTTCTCCGTGGGAGAGGATTCCTAATGGCTCAGAATAGATTGGAAGGTATCATGAAACCATTTGGTATGGACGTTTGGATATTGATATTAATTCTAGGATTGTTAATCTCCTTCATCTTAAGCTTGAATTCTGTCAAGCGACCTTCTTGGAAAGAATTTATATCAACTTGTAGCAAATTTTGGCTGCATCTAAACAGCTTTTTGGTAGAGCAAGCTTTACCATTTAGTAAAAAGCTGAGAATAAATAAGATTAGTTTAATGTTCATCTGGTTCTTGTGGAATTGCTTATGTATAATAATATCTGAGAGTTATAAAGAAAGGCTTTTCTCATCAATAATGGTTTATGTTGACCCTGATGTTCCTAAAACTTTAAATGAAATTCTAAATGCAAAAGTTCAAACAGGTACTACAACCATGTGCTATAGAGGAAGCGAAACAATTTCTTGCTTGTTGGATATAATAATCCCTGAAATTTGTAGAGATGATCCCAGTTCAAAATGGATTAGTAAGATTACGCGAGTCAAAAATTTAACAATGTTTTTTCCTTACTATATTGATCAATTAGGTTACACTATACTTAAAAATAACTCTGCTGTTGCCGCTAATTTGAATAGAACTAGCATTAAATTTGATAAAATGTGGGCTTTAATTGACAAGGAAAGTTATTTAATTCATTTGAAAACTTATTTGAAATTGCAAAGCAATATTTGGTCGTCAAATATAAAAGATTTGCCCATTTTTGGGGTAAAATCATATTTTGTATTGAGAGCTATCTATTTTCATTCTGCGTTTGTTGAGAAATTAGCAAAAACTATTGAGAGTGGACTTTATAATAAGTGGGAGGAAAGGTTCCAAGCTCTCATTAAAGTTTCTGATGTAACCAGATTGTTGGCTTGCATCACTTGAATTCTACCAAAGCAAAAGATTTGGTTAACCACAAAGGGTATAAAAATGCTATTCTAAATTGCGCAGGAAATTGTGAGAAGAGGAATTTACTTGAGCATGAGTTTGACTATGTTTCAAGTCAGGTTTACTATGGCATTTTAAAGTTTTGGGGGGTTGGGCTTGGAATTACCCTTTTAGTTTTCTTGGTGGAAATGTTCATAATTAGTATCAATTGGTGTATTAACGTTTTTAGCAAGAGTAAATTAGCAAATATACCTGTAATAAAAGTAAGGTCTAGTTAAAATATAAACAATATTTTAAACTTTTTATATGAATCTTGCTTTATACTTATTTTGGTATGAATAGGATTCATCAATAAGTCATTTTGTCTCTGAAACTGTTAGTTTTATGAATTGGGTTGGAGTTTAAAATTAATCCCACGAAAGTGATTATTTGGCTTAGCTTAGCGTGTTTCACGCTAATGAGATTGTGAAACAATTAGCTCATATTCATTACAATCTATACAATTTCCATCTTTATAAGCCATTTAATAAAAAAAATTCATTTCTTAAAAGGCTAATATTATAATTGATTTCACAGCTTAGAGTTAACTGCTTTAAACCTGAGGCAAAATTGCTTTACAATTCATTTCAGAAACATAAAAATACTTTTCTTGTCTCATCGCATTTATTAATACAAATTTGCAGAATGAAATTGATTCAAGTTACACTTATTGTTACAATGAGTTTTGAAATTTATTTTTGTGTCCTATCAAATAGCACATTCTATTCTATTATAAAGCAATGTTCAATAACATATTTACAAAGTAGTCCAGGAAACTTATTCAAATTTTCTAGCCTAATGTACGCTTTTCCCGGACCCTTTTCACTTCTTCCCAGTAGCTTGGAAACCAGCATTTTCCTCAACGCATTCCCAGATAGTTTAGAATTCCTAAGTTTTGAAAAAGCAAAGCAAGCAAATACAACAATAACGAAACAAGTTAAAACGCTCAGCCGAAAACTGTCATTGTGTATTCTGCACATGGTTGAAAGCAGAGCCATTTATTCAGTCGTTTCAGATCAGTACAAGAATTTTGTAAAAGCAGATATATTGCTTGTAATTAGTAGCCCATTAGTAAGCATGGATTTGCGCTATCCACTAGTTGAGATTGGAATGCCTGATTTAATTTTCGTTGAAACTTTCTCATTTGCTCACTTTCACTTCATTTGTGTTCATTGTACAAAAGAAACAAGGATTGAGATAAGCTCAACTTCGAAGCTGCAAGATATTAGATATCAGTGGAAAAAACTGTTAATAGATCTGCAACAAGCGTGGATTAGTAATATATTATCAGTGCAATACACGTACAACCAAATGCAAACTACGTGTACTTTATATTATAGCTCAGGAGGTCAACTATGCAGTTTGCTTGTTATTAGTGAAAAGCTCAATATTTCTTATAAATACGGGGAATTTCCATATTCCGATCTGCAGGTTAATGCACTAAACACCGTCAAAGATTTTGAAGCCGACGGAAGCCAATGGCTGAACTACGGTGTTACAAAAGTAAGCTATTGGCTAATCGTTTTCATCCGTGAAAGATTAGCTTTATTGGCTCAAACTAGATTGGAGGGTATTACTAAACCGTTTGGGGTAGACGTTTGGCTAGCACTTTTCATTCTAAGTCTTTTGATCTCATTCGTCTTCAGCTTTAATTTTATTTATGTCGCCAATTCTACTCAAGATTCTTCATGGAAAATAATGATCAGATTTTGTAGCAAATTTTGGCTGCATCTAACCAGCTTTTTGGTAGAGCAATCGCTCCCTTTCAAGCAGCTATTGAGAATTAACAGCATCACCTTAATGCTTGTCTGGTTTATGTGGAATTCTTTATGTATAATTCTTTCTGAGAGTTATAAGGAAGGGTTGTTCTCATCAATAATAGTGGATGTCGAACCCGCTGTTCCTACAACTATAAATGAGCTATTAAGTGCCAGAGTTCAAGTAGGGACTACAACTTTATGTTTAAAAGGAAGCGAATATCTTTCATGCTTGTTGGACATAATTATACCTCAAATTTGCCGAGAAAATCCCAATTCAAAATGGACTGATGAGATTACACGAGTCAAGAACGCTACAAATTTTTACCGCTATTATACTAACGGTTTTGCTTACACTGTTCTTAAAAATAACTCTGTCGTAGCCACGAAAGGCAATGATACTAGCATTAAATTGGAAAAAGTGTCGGCCTTGATTGACAGAAGAGATGAGTTGATGAAGTTGAAAACGTATTTTAAAATGCTAAGCAATTACTGGTCATCGGATATAAAAGAATTGCCAATTTTTGGGGCGAATATGTACATTGTATTGAGAGGCGTTTATTTCCATTCCGTCTTCGTTAAAGCATTAGCAATGATTATTGAAAGTGGATTATATAATATGTGGGAAGAGAGGTATCAAGCTATCAATAAAGTTTCTGGCGTATCACTTATTGATGGATTGCTTAATCCAAATTCTACAAAAGCTACCAATTCCAATGGTCAAAAAGGTTTTGAAAATGCTGTACTTAATTGTGTGGGCGATTGTGAAGAAAAGAGAAATTTACTTGCAGATGAGTTTGCCTCTGTTTCCAGTCAGGTCTACTTTGGTATTTTAACATATTTGGGGATTGGGCTTGGAATTACCTTTCTGATTTTCTTTATGGAGTTGTTTAAAGTTTGTATCAATTCGTGTTTTAAAATTTTTCACAAGAATAAGTTCGCAAATATACGTGTAATAAAAGTTATACCTAAATAATATTTAAAATATGTCTATAAATTATTTAAGATATTTTATATATTCATACGAGAAAAATAAATACTTTTTTTCTGAAAATACCAGTTTTGCTTATTTAATTAAAAATCAAAATCAATCATTATAACATCAAGCCTAGCGTGTTAGACAGTTATGAGTTTGGAAAGCAATTACCTCATATTAATTAGAATTTCCAGCATTTAATATTATCCTACTTACGAAGCAAATCTTATTTCTCTAAAAGGTAATATTCAAACCATGATAGCACAGTTTATAAAGCAAAATTGCTTATATTTCTGTAATAAATAGAAATATTATTTTACATCTAATATCGTCAATGGATATGAAATTACATAAAGTTGCGCTTATTTTGGTTATTTCCTTAGTCGAAATTCGCCCTTCTGCCTCCTCCACCACCCCATATTTCTACAGTTTTGTTAAAGATTGCTCAATAACATATTTATATAATAGAGTCAATTTTACAGTTCCCCTACTATTTAATCCAACTTCACCCATTTCCAATGGAAATTCCATGCGCATTGTTCCAAGCAGTTTAGAAACTAGTGTATTGCTCAAAGTATTTCCCAGCAACATTTTGGAATTCATCAGTTTTGTTACAAATACATCAAACTTAGTAAATTATTCCATACACCGCCGAAAACTGTCGGTTTGTAGTGTGCACATAATTGAAAGTGGAGCAATATATTCAGTCCTATCCATTCAGTATAAAGATCTAGCAACCCCTAAAATTTTACTCTTTTTCCGCAATCAAGCTAGCACAATTGACATGAGCATTCCATTACTTTTCATTAGAAAGACAGATATAATTTATATGGAAACAATTAACTTCACTCGTTTCAACTTTATATGTCTTCACTGCCACAGTCATTGGAAAGCTGTGAACCTAGAAGCTCTCCAATATCAATGGAAATCTTTAAACAAAAACTTGCAAAATAATGCAAAATAAGTGGATTAATATACACTCAATAGGATCCTCCTTGTCGTCGCGGTATATGTGTAATCAACAGTATATGTTTGTTACAGATAGCAAATTATGTGCTTTAAATACAATCAGTAAAAGACTAAACATCACATTTGTGCGTGGAAAAAGTGGGGATTTAGCTTATTCCGAACTATCCATTGAGATATTTAACACTGATGAAAATACAAAATCACTCGGAAGAGACTTTCAATGGCTACACTACGGCGTTACAAATAAAAGGTATGGCTTAACCATTTTCCTTCGTGGAAAAGGAACCTTAATAACTCGAAATAGATTAGAAGGCATCATCAAACCATTCGGGGTGGACATTTGGGTATCTTTATTTATCCTAAGCCTTTTGATTTCAGTTATCTTCACTTTACCTAAAATAGGCAGCTCTTCTAGGAAAGAATTAATCGTAATTTGTAGCAAATTTTGGTTACATTTAAACAGCTTTTTGATAGAACATTCACTCTCGTACACG
Organism: Rambutsinella grinnellia; assembly: GCA_027743725.1. Taxonomy (NCBI): domain Eukaryota; kingdom Metazoa; phylum Arthropoda; class Collembola; order Entomobryomorpha; family Entomobryidae; genus Rambutsinella; species Rambutsinella grinnellia. The sequence goes on along the minus strand of JAHZMU010002716.1, from coordinate 8,655 downwards.
CAGCTATTGAAAATGAGTAATATCAGCTTAATGTCAATCTGGTTCTTGTGGAATTGCTTATGCATAATAATATCTGAGAATTATAAAGAAAGGCTTTTCTCATCCTTAATGGTTGACATTGAACCGGATATCCCTACTAGTTTGGAGGGTGTAGTAAAGAATGAAATGCAAATTGGTACTACAGAAGTTTGTGTAAGCGGACAAGTAACACCAGTTTCATGCTTATTGGATATTATTATTCCACAAATTATAAAAGAAAAGTTGGATTTAAAGAGGACTGATTTGGTGTCGAAAATTAGAAACAAAACTGATTGGTTTCCTTATCGGGAAATGCATCATTTTGCATACTATATAATGCTGAATCAATCTGCAATTGCAAGAAATTTAAATAAACTTAAAATAATTAGTATTCCCGACACATTTGGAATAATTGATAAGGAAAGGATTGTGCTTAGTTTGAAAACTTATTTTAAAATTCTAAGTAACTACTGGACATCTAGAGTGACACTTGTGCCGGGTTTTGGAATGTCAACGTATTTTATAATGAAAGGCGTCTACTTTTAATCCACAATGTGGATTCCACATTTGTTGAATGCTTAGCTAGAATAATTGAGAGTGGATTGTATGATAGATGGGATGAGCAATATGAAAATGTTGTGAAAGTAAAAGGTGTAACTAGTATTGCACAACGACTTGGTAATAATTCTATGCAAATGAGAAAGGACATTAAAAGTGTTTCAAAGCTTGGCACTTACACCAATGCTATTTTGAACTGTGTGGGGAACTGTGAAAGGGAGGATTTGCTAAAGAATGACTATGCACCTATTTCGAATCAAGTTTATTTTGGAATTTTAGCTTATTGGGGGATTGGTGTTGGAATTACCATTTTTGTTTTGTTGGTGGAAGTGGTCATTGTAAAAATCAAAGTGGGCTTTAAGTCTCGCAATCAAAAGTTGCGACCGACGGTACGAACCATTGCAGTAAAAAGTAGAAGCGCAACTTAATTTTATTCTGTACTAATTGCAAAGGATAAACAAATGTTTACTAATTACACTAAAATAACTTACATGAAATGTGATAATGTCATTCAAGTCATTTAGCTGCTAAAGTCATTCATAGCAACGATGACCTTGATAATTAAATCTTCAAATTCACACATTCTAAATAGCAAGTCATGACAGGAAAGGGGAATGGGCTATTAATTACATTATAAATTGGCGATCTTCTTGTATGAAATCTCCAAAAAGTAATTGTAGGTGTGCAATTTGCAAACAAATTATTCTTTCTGAGCTTTTTACGAAAAGCAAGTGCAATTTGTACGCTCTGTAATATGCTTAGATTGCTTTTTTTTTTGTTGAAAAGTCCTTGAAAGTTAACTCGAGATTTTGGTTTGTTCATGCTTTTGAGAGTTGGGGTATGACTTGCTCTAAAATGAAGCTGAATACTGAAAGTCAAATCGTAATCATTCTTAACTTTGTCCAATTTGCTTTGGTTGCCTGTTATGCTATAAATAATCATTATGCTCATTATCTAAACAACATTTTAGATACGATTATATGATATTATGCAAGCATTTAAGCCACTTGAGCTTGAACAGATCCAGTCGGATTGTAATGAAATGGAATTTGCTTTTCACACTTGAGTAAAAAGTTTAACCTTGAAAACAAATCACATGCATATTGCACTCGTTGACATTCAACTATTCTGCAAAGCAGTTCTCTCAGACATTCCAGATTGATTCTTTAGATCCACTGGACCGTACAAAATAATAGCTGCGAAATGTGGGGCACACTAATCCTCCTCGGGGTAACCACCTTTATTCTCCACTACATCTACAAAAACTTCCTTCAGAAGAGCTCCAGCTGGGAGAAATATGGAATTCGGTACGTAGACGCTTCTCCAGCCGCTTCAGCTTTTGAAATCCTAACTGGGAAGAAGGATGTTGTTGATCGTGACTCGTACGCCTACGACCTTTTGACCTCCTTAGACGAGAAATTTTGTGGGATGCAAGAAAATACGTATAAGCTAATGGTTTTGAGGGATGTGGAGCTAATCAAGAAGGTTCTTATTAAAGACTTTGAGTATTTCTCTGAAAGAAGAGATTTTGTCGATTGGGCACCGGAAGATCATGTCATGAGGAAGATGTTGAGCACTACGAAAGGAGAGCAATGGAAGAATTTACGACATACTTTAAGCCCTGCTTTTACAACGGGAAAGATCCGGAGGATGATGGAATGCTTTAATATTGTTGGGAAGGAGTGGGTTCAAGATTTAACAAAAAGAGCTAAAGGAAGTTCGTCAGGATCGGTTAAGATAGAAGTAATGAAATCAGTCAATCAGTACACAGTTGATGTGATAGCTTTAGCCGTCTTCGGGATGCGGACGGGAACAATTCAAAATCCAGCTTCGGAGTTCGCAACGCAGGCGTTTAAACTCTCAAACATAGCAAGTTACAAGTTTTTCTTAGGATTATTTTTTCCGACAATTGCAAGATATTTGGGAGTTGAAGTATTCGACTTGGGTGCAATCAAATGGTTTGAATCCATCCTCGATCAAGTATACCAGCAGAGAGTAGGTGGAAAGGATAAGAAGAATGATTTCCTTCAAATGTTACTTGAAGCGAGGCAAGACGAGCTAAAACCTGAAGGTGAAGATGAGCTCAGCGAATTCGAGAAGGATGCACAAGGTCATGTGAAAACTGGAAAGAAGATTCAGCTAACGGATGACGTGTTGAAGGCACAAAGTTTAATGTTTTTCGTTGCGGGTTTTAGTACAACGAGTAATTTCATTAGTTTTGCATTGTATGCTCTGGCGGCTCATCCGGAAGTGCAGGAGAGGCTGAGGAAGGAAGTTGCGGGGATTGCAAAAGATGGAAATGTTGACTATGATGAGTTAGGAAAGCTGGCTTATATGGAAATGTTTATTTGTGGTAAGATTTTCTTTGATATGAGTTGAGTATTGAAATTAACATTTTTATTCTGTTTAAAAGAATTATTAAGAATGTATCCTGCCGCTCTTCGCCTTGAACGTGTTTGCGTCAAAGACTACAAGGACCCTGAGACAGGCCTTTTTGTTCCAAAAGGTGCATATGTCTCTATTCCTGTTAAGTCTCTTCATAACGACCCCAAATACTACCCAAATCCAGAGAAATTTGATCCGGAAGCACACTTCAACCCGCAATTAAAAGCTGAGAGGAGCATTATTCCTTTTATTTTTGATAGCATTATAACTGCATTTCAAATTTTATCGTTAATAGGTTTGCAATCATCGAGACAAAGGCTGCTGTTGCTCATATTGTCCATAACTTTTTGGTGGAGCCAACAGAAACAACCCCGATTCCAATGAAGCCCGACAAAGCTAGTTTACAGGTGCTGCCTCCAAAAGGGTTGGAATTAAAGTTGACTCCAAAAAAGTAATTCGGTTTAATTCCAGCAGTTACGCCATGATTTATATAACATAACAATACATCAAATTATAAAACTTCCATTCTAGAAAAATTCTATTCATGAAATCATTACAATGTCCTTGATTATATAAAGTTTTAGAAATTGTGCAATAAATTGGTGACGCACGTTTTGAAAAGAATCTAATGATAAGTCTTACACCGCTTTAAGTAATTGTCATTTAAGTCTTTCGGGTTAAGATTATAATTAATCCTTTCATAACCTGTTTAAATGGTATTATTCATAGTCGTTCATAGATTCGTTAATCCCTGGCACAAGACCCCAACTATTGCAAAAGAATAAATAGATTGCTGCACGTTTTATTCATTATCTCTTTATTTTTTTGAAGATATCACATTTAAAATATAAAAATGCATAATCTTTTGGCATTAATTTGTCTTTACTTAACGCATTTCAGCGTAGCTCAAGAATCTGAAAATTCTGAGCTGGAAATATTGACCCCCTCCAATAACCCTTCAATGAACTTGCTTAGCTCCAGACTATTTCATATCTCTCCTCAACCGAAGGAAATTAATTTAAAGTTTCTCGAAAAACTGCAGACCGATCACACCCTTTTTGTTCTGAATAATTACCTAGGAATCCCCATCACTGGAGTTGACCAGCCTGTACTTCTCCGCAAACAAATTCCAACCTTAGTATTTGATAGGCCAGTTGACAGCACACCTTACGAATTATTTTGGTTTTTAGACCTTCCTAATCCAAATGCTTCAAGATTTATGTCAAATTGTCTCTTATTCAAGGACAAAAATGCTTACGAGCGTGACATACACAATGACTTAAAAAATGACATGAGCCATCCTTCCCGTTGTCCCCAAATACATTTTTTTGGTTTGTATCAGCCATCAAGCCATGGAACAATTTTCTAATTGTTGACATATTTCCTCCACTCTTTGAACGTACCCAGATTCCCTTAATAGTTCACGGAAATTATCAACTTAAGCTTTACGTTGGTCCAAAATTCCCCGACGTATTTTATTATTATCAAACTAGAATTGATAATTCCATCCAATATATTCCCAGCCGAACGCCAACGCTTAACCTCTTTATTGTAGATTCTATTCGTTGGGATCAAATCGAAAGATATTTTCGTCATTGGGTACGCACGCCCGTACATGAATTTCCTTACAGTCGCAATATAGCTTACTTTATTCAAAAAGTAACTGAACTGAACCTGCACTTCGTCAGCTTACAAACATTGAGCTGTTTTGTAGGCAGAAATATTCCTGCTTGTCCACGGTTTGAATTAAGTTCTCTCCCATCAAATTTCTCTCTTCACCACTTCCAAAATATTTACTCCAAAGAAAACGAGAATTCTATTTGGACAACTCATATTCTCAGGTTAAATGGGATATTGGGAGATAGTCGAGATGAATTCTGTCCATTCTTAAGTAACTCATTTCTACACAATTCCGGGGAAGCGCAGAAAGATGAGAGACTCGCCATCGCTTCCATTTCTGCACAGTTGTTTAAATTCGTTATGGGCAATTTTAGTTATTCTATGCGCCATGACGCACTCTGTGTAAACGGAAAAGTTGAGGAGAAAGTGCAGCATAACGTTGGCATTTTCTTTATTGTGATCGTCCACACCACAAATATTCCCAGACCGCTTCACACCCCATTATACTTCCAGGACAAGTTTAGCTCAATCAAATTCATCGTTTGTGGTTTCAAAGGAATTGAATCATTAGCTTTCACAGAGTTTATCAGTGTTTATGATAAATTTATTTGGATATTTTTAGGTTTGTCTACCACAGCTATTTTAGTAATATGGATAATCTTACAAGAAGGTACTGAAGCTATTTACAGAATTAATATTAGTATTGCAATTTCTGAAAAAATTGTAGCAATTCTGATGGTTTTGTTGGAGCAAGGAAGCCCTATAAGAAAAGAGAGTTTTCTGCATGGCAACTCTTTAAGGGTTTTACTTGTGATTTACCTTTTAGTAGTGATTGTCTTGATTGGTGGATACAAAAATACAAACGTTTACAATATGGTTGCACCTCGAAGGCCCTTAAAATACCAGAGTTTACAAGACCTCTTAAATGACAATGTTAATCTTTGGACAACAACAAAAGAAGTAAATTTTTATATGGAGTCGCATGAAACCGATATTTCTGCTTTACCTACCAAATTTAGTAAAAATTTAAAACCTGTTGAGAATGGTCAGTTTCTTAATTATGGAAGGTTGGGAGTTATTAATTCAGAGTTGTATCAACGAGCCAAACTCTTTGCAGATGAACAGTATTTTTACTTAAGCCATGATGAAGTAGAAGAAAGGAATTTCATTGTTCGAAATAGTAGTTTGTTCAAAGCTGATTACCATTTAAGACGAGCTCTTGAAATTTATAACCAGAGCAAAAGAAATTTGAGGGAAATTGAGGAAGGGATTAAACATATTTATTTTGAGCGGGAGAGAAATGCGTTAATAAACTTGCTTGATTGTAGAATAAAAAGTGCTATAATAATGAAATCTAAAACGTGTCTTGAAATTTAGAAGAGTTTGGGAAGAAAAGGGGTTTACACAGGACGCGATGAGTATTTTGAGTATAGTGTACAGTTTCAATTTAAGGGAGTTGTTGGAACGGCTGTAGTAAAAAGGCTTGGGTGGATTAAAGAATCGGGCATCGTTGAACAGTTAAGCTTAATAAAGCTGGAGATGAAAATATGAAAAAAGCGGATGGGAGCAACAGCCCCAAGCGGGCTGAAATTAATGGAAATATCCAAATAGTATTTTATCTGCTTGGTTGTGGTTTGGCATTTGGAATTGTAAGCTTTTTGTTGGAAGGGACAAGCAAAATTTTATGTTTAAATAGAAATGCGGTAACTACTTTATAAAGCTGAAACACCTTCTAATGCGATGATTCTTTTAAATAAATGCTTTAAATTGTTTTGTATTACGTTTCATTTGGGAAAAAGTAATCTTCACTTAATCCTTAATTTCTGAGATTGGCATAGAAAATAGTTAATTTTTAATTTTAGAATATTCTAGTGTTCAATATTAACTAATTTTTATTAATTAGATTAAGACCAAACTCAAATTACTCAAACAATTATTTTATGATTTATCTAACATAATAACTATGAAACTACATATTAAATTTTATCAAGTAGACACCAATTTATCAATCTTCCATTAGGAAAAAATCTATTCATAATAATCATTACAGTTCTTAATTATGATGTTTTAGTAAATTTCGTAAAAGGCTTAAACAATAAACTTATGACGTATTCTAAAAGCCATTTAGCTAAATAATACTGTAGTAAGTTTTACCCCACATTTAATTAAGCCTTTTTGGTTATGATTATCATTATTAAATCTTACTTAAGCTGTTTAAATAACTGCATTCACAGCCCATTCATAACCAATCTTGAATGCTCGTGTATACGTTTAATCGACAGCGATTATTTTACTTGGAGTATTTTATGTTCATTTGTTGAAGATTTAAGATTTACAAACATGCATCGCCTCTGGTTCCTAATTGACCTATTCTTTTGCCTAAAACATCTTATCACAGCACAAGAATCTGAGTTAGACAAATCTACACGGGAAATATTAACCCAATTCAATAACCCCTCTATGAGGTCAATTAGCTCTAGCCTATTTCCAGCTCCTCCTCATCCGAAGGAAATTAACTTGAATTTTCTAGAAAAATTACAAACCGATCATACTCTTTTTATTCTAAATAATTATCTAGGACTCTCCATCACCGGAGTTGACAAGCCGATACTTCTCCGCAAACCAATTCCAGCCTTAATATTTGACAAGTCTATTAATCGCACAATTTACGAACTATTTTGGTTTCTAGACCTTCCCAATCCAAATACTTTAAGATTTGCTTCAACTTGCGACATATTCAAGAACAGAAGTGACATGTATCCTTATCCTCGCTGTGCTCAAATACATTTTTTCCGCTTCGTGTCAGCCACCAAGCCATGGAATAATCTTTTAATTGTTGACATATTTCCTCCAATTTTTGAAGGTATTCAGCATCGTCGTATAGTCCAACTTAGACATTATCAACTTGAGCTCCACTTGGGTACTAAATACTTCGACATATTCTATTACCAGACTAGAAATGGTCGCCATTCTCTCAACTCCGTTCCTAGCAAAACACCAACACTCCACCTATTCATTCTAGATTCCAATGGTTGGGGTCAAATCGAAAAGACTTTTGTTACTTGGATGCAGATGCTCGTATTTGATTATCCATTTAGTCGCAACATTGCTTACTTTATTCAACAAATATCTGACCTGGACTCCTTAAAATATATCAGTTTACATACATTAAGTTGTTTCTCGAGAAGAAATGCCCCGGTTTGTTCACAGTTTGTATTAAGTCATCTACCATCTAATGTTTCTCTTGATCAATTCCAAAACATTTACTCTAAAACTACGGATAATATTATTTTAACAGCTAATATAAAATTAAACAGCGTGGATGATCGAAATGAGTTTTGTACCTTCTTGAGTAATAATTTCTTAAATAATTTCTGGAAGACACAAAAATACGAGAGAGTCACCATCGGCTACATCTCTGCACAATTGTTTAAATTTTTGATGGGAAATTTCAGTTATTCTTTGGACCATAAAACATTATGTGTCAACGGGAAGTTTGAGAAACAAGGAGGAAATAATTTTGGCTTTTTCTTTATTCCTACCGTCCACACCACAAATATCCCAAGACCGCTTCACATCCCGTTATACTTCCGGAGCAAATTTGACTCAATCAAATTTATCGTTTGTGGCTACAAAGGAATTGAATCATTAGCTTTCACAGAGTTTATCAGCGTATATGATAAATTTATCTGGATTTTTGTAGCTATATCTACCATAGCTATTTTATTAGTCTTCTCTTCTTGTAGTCATCACTTCTCTTCTTGTAGTCATCACTTCTCTTCTTGTAGTCATTCTTACTAGACGTACCTGTTGTTTCGCTCTGCCATAGTCAAACACAAAAAAAAGCCTACGTGACTACTACTCATTGTATTAAAAGTTTGTTGATAGAGAAGTGCAATAAAATTTAAAAACTTATTAAGGAGCTTAACCGGAACCGGCTGCCACTACTAACGTACAGCGCGGGTTGGTAAGCGAAATTTTCGAAAGTTACAAGTTCTACCAATCAATTTTAAAATGTCGCAAAAGGATTCAATGGAAACAAATCAAACTGGTAAAACCCCAGAAGCGCAAAGT
>JAHZMU010002715.1:0-54860 GCA_027743725.1 Rambutsinella grinnellia | reverse complement strand
GAACTTTGTGTAAATCTCGGCTTTGAATCGTTTACATCCGTTAGGTTCACATTGACAACGGTGTGAGCGTTTAAACCTTCATCTTGAGAGTTGGCTGCCACAACAAGTTTGTAGTGTGACTTTAGCTCTCGATCCAATTTCTCCGATTCCTTTACACGGAGGACACCACTAGACGGAGAGATTTCAAAAGCCGCGTCTTCATTTCCGGCTACAAGTGAATACGCAATGTTGCTTCTTCGTCCGTCAGTTCTAAGTGCAATTACTTTTACGACGGAGGTTCCGCTTGGAGCATCCTCAGGCAGGTATTGAAGGTAATGATCTTCTTGGAATGTTAAAACATGGCTTGTAGCTGAAGGCTCTCCTACGTTGATAACTACAAGAGCTGTAGAAGCCATGGAAGGAGAACCCTTATCTTTGGCCATTACCTGAAGATGGAAAACATTTCCGCCTTCGTTTGATAAACTAGTAGCCGCTGATATCTGTCCAGACTGGGGTTGAACCCTAAACAGAGTTGAAGCTCTTGACCCGGTCTCGACAATGCTATAAGTAACCTGGCCATTCACACCTTCGTCTAAATCTGCAGCTAAAACTTGGCAAATTGTTTGACCCGGCTTAGTATAAGCGGGGACTGTGGCCACTACAGGATTGATTTTAAACTCTGGCCTGTTGTCATTGGCATCAGTGACGCGGAGGTGAACGAGGGCTGTGGCAGATCTAAAGTCGTACGTACCTCCATCCGTTGCTGCAACTTCGAACATGTAATCCTTAATGGTTTCTCGGTCAAGCTGTCCTGCCGTTACAATAGCTCCGGTTTCATTATCAACGGAGAAATGCCAGTGGCTCTCGTTGTTCAACGCGTATCTGATCTTCGAGTTTATCCCGACGTCTGCATCTTTCGCTTCTACAAAGAGGACTGTAGTCCCTATTGGGATATCTTCGGGGATTGATGCGTAATAAGAAGGCTGACCTGAATTGTCTTGGAACAACTGCTCAGAAATGTTATAATCGCTCAGCTTCGTCGCACTTCGATTCGAAGACATAAACACAATTGGCGAGTCATTTTCATCATCCACAGTAACGGTCAAGTTGCACTGACTCTTTTGTGGGGGAATGCCTTGGTCTTGGGCCACAATTATTAAGTGATATTCCGCCCTTCTCTCCCTATCCAACGGGCGACATGTTAACCGACCGCTGTGCAAATCTACAGTGAACATGTTATCTGTATTGCCCCCTGCTATTGTAAAGCTCACATCGCCATTCCTTCCAATATCAGGATCGACCGCTGTAAACGTGTGGATCACTCCCAAATCACTATTCTCAGGAACTGACAAGTCCACACAGGTATCCTCAAAGTTGGGCTTGTTATCATTTACATCCGTGACCTTTATAACGATCGTTGTCATATCGAAAAAGCTCATGTAGCTCTGATCATGCACATAAATGGTTAATGTGTACTCGCTCCTCTCCTCCCTATCCAGTTTCCCAGCGACGTATATAGTTCCACTTTGCTTATCAATTGAAAACCGTCCTTGGGCAGCCCCTTCGGGTATCATATACTCTAGCTTTTCACCTTGCCCTGTACCCTGACCATCACCGGGGAACGCAGTGATTTGGAATATTTGCGAACCAATCGGTGTTCCCTCTTCAACGCTGACTTCATACTTTCTCGAGGAGAATTGTGGTGGACTGTCCACCACATCTTTAATGGTAACGGTTAAAAGTTGACTTGACATCTTTCTCGGTTTTCCGTGATCTTTTGCGGTGACATTTAAGCTGAATATGCCATCCCTCTTTAAAGGCTTAACAAGTGAAAGCTGACCTGTCGCAGAGTCCAGACCTAATTCAGAGTTTACATTGCCCCCAGTAATTTCATACGAGACTTGACCATTGTCTCCGGCATCTTTGTCAAAAGCCATTACAGTATGGAGGACGGTATTAGCCGGCTCCCATTTGTAAACGATGATGTCTTCAACGGACGTAAACTGCGGTTCATTATCATTCTCATCTTCAACTAATACGTGCACTGTCACCGAACTCTTTAGTCGATCACTTATCACTTGAGCTTGGTCAATTGCTTCGATAATGAGCATGTAACTAGTACACACTTCGTAATCAAGTGGACTCTGCAGGTATAACGTACCTGTTAAAGTGTTTATTCTAAACTTATCTTGTGGCCTTTGCTCTCTGATTGAAAAGTGGATGACTCCATTCAGACCAGAGTCTTTATCAACAACGGAGAAATTCCAAACTGGGGTTGAAACGAGATGGTTCTCCGATACTGATATTGTCATCGGATCTTGGGTAAACTGTGGTCGTTCATCGTTCACATCTAAAACTTGAATGTCCAGAGTGATCAGTGCTTCTTCCGATTCCACTTCCGAATCCATATTTACCCTGACTTCAAGCTGGTATCTTGAAGTCTCTTCGTGATCTAATGGATCAATAATGAGGATTGCTCCCGACACCCTGTTTATCTCAAATTTGCCTTCTTCATTTCCCTTAACAATGGTATATGTCAAACGAGCATTTGTATCTTCAACCCTGACATTTATCGACCCAACTAAGTAGCCAACTGATGCATTCTCGGCGACTTTAAAGCTGTACTTGTTCCTAGTTAGGATAGAGCTTCCACGACTATCCGCTGCGTCAACAACTTCAATTCTATACTCCCTTCTAGACTCTTTGCTTGGGTGGCCGTTATCCTTAGCGATAACGGCAATAGTGTAAAACCTCTTCTTTTCTTGATTTAAGCCGACTCTCGTCCTAATTATACCCGTTTCCGATTCGATGCTAAAATCCTTCCCGTCTGTGAAGCCGTCTCTAGCCAGACTATAAGTTATTGTTGCATTCTCCCCTGAATCCGGATCAGTGGCTAGGACACAAGCAACTTCTGTCCCAACAGGGCTCATCTCCCTTACAATTAGAAGATCTTGTTCGGGATCACTGATCTTTGGCGAGTTGTCGTTAGCATCGGTAACAATAATGTGTATGATAACATCAGATTGGAGTTGTGGCGTCCCGTGGTCCATTGCTAGAACCTGGAGTTCATACAAACTTTGCTTTTCTCTATCCAATGAGGATATCGCTCTAATAACGCCTGTCCTCATGTCAATCTGGAAGTCACCATGGGGTGGCTGCAATGAATAAAAGACATCACCATTCTCACCCACGTCTTCATCCACAGCTTTCACTCCTCCAACAATAGTTCCCGGCTTGTTATTTTCTTCTAAGCTGAACGTATATTCCTTCTCTTGAAACATTGGTGGGTGATCATTTTCATCTTGAACTGTGATCTTGATCACAGCACTTGATTGTAGAGACGGTGACCCATGATCTGTCGCTGTTACTTTCACCTCATAATGGTCCTTTACTTCTCGATCAAGCATTTGTTTCAAATACAAGCTGCCCCCGTGGGGAAGCATGTAAAACATGTCATTCCCACTTTTAAGGCTGTAACTGATCCTTGCATTATTTCCCGTGTCTTCGTCTAAAGCAACAACATGAAATATTTGGGAGTCAATAGGAAGGCTTTCGGGAACGGCGACTTCGTAACGGGCTTCATCTCCGAATCCTTTCCAGGCCAACTCAGTTCCTTTCTTGTCTCGACTATCTGTCAGGTGAAGGTTTACAGTGATATTGGCACGGTGTTGAGGCATGCCTTGGTTGAAAGCTGAGACGCTAAGTTTATACTGTGAAAGCTTGACTCTATCTAGAGACATGGATGTTGTCAGAATTCCTGCAAAATTTAATGAGTTAAACTTGTAGAATTTGCATACTACTAATTATCTAATTAGAAAGTAATCATAAGTTATTTTACCGAGATCGGGATCAATCCTAAACACGTTTTGCATAGTCTGTAGCGCATACTTGATTCCACCTCCTGCTGGTTTCTTAGCAGGGCTGAGGCGGCCCACGAAGCCTGGTTGGACCCGTTCCCTCAGTCGGAACTGGACCGTGTCCTGTCACATTCATTAGTAATATTTTAATTAAGCTATAAATAAACTTGAACTCATTTTAATATAGAGATAGAAAGTAGAAAAATCTTTACCGGCTGCCACTGTGGTGAGTTATCATTGTAATCTTGAATTTCTAAATTAATTGTGAGATTATTCGAGTTCAACGGTGGACTTCCCATGTCCTTCGCTCCCACAGCAATTACATATCCCTTTGTTTCCTCAAAGTCTAATGGCTTATGAAGAGTAATCCTGCCAGAACTCCCATCCAACTTGAAAATTTCACTCGGTCCCTGAATCCAGTTGTATGTGACTTGCCCATTAAGTCCGGAATCTTTGTCTCGTGCATGCAGCGCATAAATGACAGAACCAACTTTCGCATTCTCCGGCACCCAAATGCTCACCTGCTGCATCTCAAACTGTGGCCTATTATCATTTACATCTGTGATCTTCACATCAACTTGACAATGACTGAAGGTCGTTGCTGGATGTTCTCCAACCGCTTGAACATTTAGGAGGACCGAAGAATGCAACTCATGATCCAAGTTATTTCTCGTTTTAATCACCCCATTTGAAGGATCAATAGTAAAGTATGCTTCGGGATCACCAGATGAAATTGAGAATTTTACTTTGGCCCCACCACTTGGCGATGTCACAGATACAGCCCCTACAAATGAGCTAATCGGCGCATCCTCACTTATAGCAAAGCTATACCTCGCCTGCTTGAACAAAGGTGGCTGTTGTTGAGCATCTACAACTGTTACTGTGACCACTGCTGGCTTCTCTGCCACAGCTCCACTTCCATCCTTGGCACTGACTTGCAATTGATAAACTGGATTCTCTCTTGTTAACCCATTCAGCACTTTAATCTCTCCAGACTTCGAATCTACAGCAAAGTATCCCCTCTCATTTCCCCCTTGAATGAAATAGCTCACTTGTCCAAACTTTCCTGAATCTCTGTCCACCGCCGCTACAGAAATTATTGGTCCGTCCGGTACATATCTTTCTTTCAAACTAATATTATATTTACTAGGAAAGAACACCGGCACATTATCATTCTGGTCTTCCAACTGAATCTTCACAATCGCCGTAGAACTAAGTCCTCCCGTGTCTGTTGCCACAACCGGAATTTCATAGACATGCCTTGTTTCAAAGTCCAACACGCCAGTCACGCATATCTCTCCCGTTTCTCCATTCACGGAGAAAGGCAATGGCCCACTTTGGTGCTGGCTTTTGACCTCTTGGAAGGAATACATGACAACGGCATTGATCCCGCAGTCTGGGTCACTTGCCGATACCTATAAATCATCATAATCATATCATACCAATATAATCATCCAATAATGGAAATCCCCAAAATTGTTATTAAAAGCTAAGCAATTCAAGCGACTTTTTTTATAAAAAGGAAAGTAGCTTTTTTCAAAGTTTTGATAAAGGAGTGTCATCAGGTGCGGTCTCATCATCATCCCACTACTGGTTTCTCCCCGATCAGGGAATTGATGGGGCTGTCAATGGAATGCAGTCTTTGGGATGCAAGTGTAAAAAGGCCCATTTACGTTGGCCAAGCCACCTGGACTTCATTACCATCATCAGTCAGTGACTCCAACTACCGCCGTCATCACCAAGCTCCGGCATCAATGAGGGTGATAATCAGCTGCCCTCTCGTCATTACAATTTTACAATTCTCACATTTTCGAAACATATCAGCATACCAACACATCCTTCCTGACTCGCAAAGTGCCACCAACACACTCTTCTTCATTACTTATTAACGTTTTTTTTAAGGAAAAGCGAATATTTTATATAAATAAGCAACAGCTCAAGTTACCGAGGAAGAGAAAACAAAGTGTAAAGAATAAGTCATGTTTTACTCGCGAAAATGGACGTGTCAACAGATCCCCTAATGGAATATAAAATTGACCGACATCGCACTCCATTTTTTATCAAGCTCATGACTGATTTTAATTATTGATAGTGCAAAGTAAATAGGATGGGTAGGTAGTAGTAGTGAAGCTTTGAAGGTGGCTATGAAACGATGGGAAAAAACTTCCTTTAACTTCTACTATGGGAATAAGGGGATGGGGATGAGACTGCATTTTTCACTCAAGCTGATTATATAATTATTTATCAGATTGTTGTACCTTTTTAAACCATTTTTATACTCGGACAAGCTTTTACAATTTAACTCTGTTTAACTCGCAGACTTTTGTTTACTCAACTCATTTAGCCATTTTTCCATGTAATTTCACATGTTTTTCCGTACAACGAAGGAAACAAAACGGAGTGAAAGAAGAGGATGAAAAGCAAGTGTGCAATTTTTTTCCACTTGAAAGGAGTCTGTGTGGTGATGAGTTGATGAGAAATTGTTGATCCACAGAGGTGGTGGTTGTGGTGGGAGCGAAATTACGTAGGGAGAGATGAGCCACTGCATATTAACAAGTGGAGCACTTAATGACCACCACCATACGACTGATAACGATGGGATGAAGCAAGGTTAAAATTTCATTAGGGAAAACCGTCGTCCCAACCCAGTCGGGTTTTTTCACGGGTGATTGGAAAAAACACGAGAAATAACTGGGTAACTTGTTCTCTCTCGAATTTAAACGGTTTTGAAAAAAGTAGAAATACTTTGGGCCTCCAAAAACGATCTAGTGAATCTTTAAGGGAGGAAAGGAGTTCTCAGACCAATTTGCGTGAAAGGTCTCTCTCATCTCTCCCTCTTTGTTTCGCCTGCGTTGCGTAATTTCTCTCTTCTCTCATGATGCTAATGATTGAAAGTGTTCACGCAACCTCAGCGTCTCTCTCTCTGCAACCAATTTTGTGTCATTCCATCTCATCACCCCACCAATTTTCCTCTTTCCCCTTGAGACTCGTAATAATAGTAATAATAATCATAATAATAATGATGGTAACAACATAAAAACGGACGACTCGTCGACAATTGAAAAGAGACCATCTCCCTCCACAGAGGAAGGAAGAGAGACACGCATGAGCGAAAGATGGAGACAGAGAAGAAATTATTTTTGTCTTTTTTCTCTCTCGCTCTCCTCCGTCTGGGAGGAGTTTCTCAGCCACACAAATTCACATCCACCTCAAGAAAAAATATTTTGGAGCGACACAGTTCCCTTTCTCCGCTCAACAATTTACGTCTCTCTCTTTTCATGAAAAGAATTATGTGAAATGGCCATATTAAGTTGGAAGGGGACTCGTACATGCCATGCCTTCATCATCGAAGGAAAAATGGATTATTAAGGATAATCATAGAGGAGAAGAAAATAGAGAGAGCTTATTTAGAAGTATAAAACTATTTTGTGGTTTCTTTTTTCAGCCATCCTTCCCTCTCCAAAACACATTTAAACATGCGAATATCCATACACAAATATGTAACTCCTTTTGTTTTTCTTTCTGGAAGGAAAAAAATTGCACCTGCAATTACAATTACTGCCGAGGCTGATGATGATGACCATCATCAGAGAGACTCTATTCTCGCATAATTTTCTCTCCATTTTCTCCTCTCTTGATGATGGTGATTGGCTAGAAATATGCAAATCTAGAAGGATAGCTTTTTTAGCAACCGCTTCGGGAATCAACGCTTTCCCCTTTTGATTTTTACTCCTTCCATTACGGAAAAATAGACAATGGCAAGGAGTGTCGAGAGAAAATGGACAGATGATTGCGAAAAAAGGAATCTCTGCAGAATCTCTCTCTCTCTCGGACATTCACATGATAAAAAAGCATATTAAAAAAGATATAATCATAATCATATCATAATGATAGAGAATAGATGGATGATGATGAGGGAAAAAAGTGGTAGTGACCAGTGTGCTGGTCACTATAAGGGTTCTTACACAGGTGGAGGAGGAGGAGATGATGAAGAGAACTACTTCGACTCCGATGAAGCCTCTGCATTCCGATCTTTTTTTCTTAAAAGAAAAATGAGATGGGAGGAATAAAAAAGTCTGTGCATTCATATCCACATACTTTGGCCAATGAATAATTTTGTTGAGTGAGAGAGAAAGAAAAAAAAAGAGATGCATCTACGAGACTTTTTTGTAATGATAGTTTACAGATATGATAAAGATGATGTGAGAGGATAGCCATATCTACTGGTTTTATTCAGAAGTTTCTCTCTCTATCTTATTCGGAGAGGCCGACCTGTCAGGAAACTGTAGAGGATTTTTTATATAAAAAATTATGCAATAAAGTAATACTATTGTTGAAGATTGCAAACGAGCTTAACCCTCTTTCTTGCTCGGATCGGCATACATTTTTATGAGAGGTATACATCATCTCACATTTGTAAAGATGACAGTCTGTCAACAACTTCCAAGAAGGAGAAATGAGCGCTTTCATTACTCCCTTATCAAAGGGAGAAGCCGAGAAGCTCTGAGCATTTTTCTAAACTAACGGGAGTAAGATCATTTCCTCTTTTATGACATGAGTGGGGAGACTAAAAATTTCATTTCCTATTCGGATTGTTTTCTTTTTCTTTCTTTACAGTTATCTAGCATTCTAATTCCATCTGATTTTTCTTTGAAAAAACGATTTAAAAAAAGAGCTGTGCCGGTGTGCCTTGTAAGTGGCAGTGCATTTTTCCCTTTTGAAAGCCACCTTGTTCGCGTAGTGAGAGCCACCCCCTGATCCACTGTGGCTGATTCGGTGTGGTGGACAAACCCCTTTTGATTCTCATCTCATTCCTCAAACTTGCCTCGCCACCATCACCATCCATTAAAAAATTGCTAGCTCCTTTCTTGTTGAAACAATCAGCCACCTGGATGAAATCAAGAAGGGAACCATAGCCAAAGCTCTTACTATATATAATCTCATCCTCAGCTCTTGGGATGCTGATGCAGCGGAGAATCACGATAATAATGATGGTTCTCCTTTTTCTCTCTTTCAAGCTATCAGTCGACTAGTCCAGTTCCATTCCTTCCCTACCTACTACCCCTGGACATTGGCATACCAACACATCCACTCTTGATAAAAACGCCAAAAGCGTTTTTCCTCCTCTATCTTCTCTCTTCGCTCTCTTCCATCAAACCATTATCCTAACTTTGCCTGATGATGGCGAGAAAGGGTCAGAAATAAAAAGGCTTTTCTCTTCCAAAACGTTTTCTTTTACAAGTAAAAAATCAAAGTCATCCAGAAATTTTTACGCAGTAGCTTCTCTTATAAGGGATTGACTGATAGTGAGCTCGGTTCTATTGCTTTTTAAAAACTCTTCCTATTAGCAGAGAAAGAGAGAGAGAGACCTGATGAGTATAAAATAATATCTGAGGATGGCATCCACAATGCGACTTCTTCAGCCCATCAGGATAATGATGATGATGACACCAAAAGACTAGTTTAAAAAGATTATTCACCATCACCAAAAAATATATATCCCACCATCACAACTCCACACGGCCACTCTTTCTTTACCTTCGATTGATTTGTGACAATGGCTTTTTACACCCTGTCACCACTCACCACCAACCACCGTCACTTTCCTCCTAAGTGGACTTTTTTATTGATATATATGCCTACACACATATCATCCTTGTCACGCTCAACGTCCATTTCTCCAAGAGGAGAAGAGCATGTCCACGTTGAAAAAGAAAAAAAGTTGACTTGTTTCTCCTTCACTCTCTTTTCTGATATGATACTACAATTATTATTACTGGAGTGGGGAACTGGCTCGATAAAAAATGCGACTTTTCTCTCTCTCTCTCTCTCTCTCATTCTCACTTAAGATGACGATAGGAAATTTTTTATTCTTCATTCCAAATACTTATTTAAGGTAATGCTCTACTTGGGTGAAAAAATTAGAGATAAATTAACCAAAATTTAGCTTTCGGGTAGAAATGATAGCAATTTTGATTTTTTTTCTGAAAGAGAAAAGCAAGTTGAGACAAGTTTGGGATATCTTTATTGGCAACGTGTTATGAAGTGGTGATGACAAAAATAAAAGGGGTTGAGTGATCACCCCCATTAACTGATAGTAATAATAATGAAGATAAAAGAAAGCTTGTCCAATCTTGAGGAAGCGGGCAGCGAGTTTCTTCTCACAAGGAAAAATTGCGAGATGACAAGTGGAAATAAACGAGGCTTTAAATAATGATAAAATTGATCATTTCTGACGAATAAGGGGGAAGAGAGCAACTCTAGCTATTTCAAGAGGGGGAGATAACTGAGAAGAGTATTGGGTTTATGAAGAGTTTGCGAGTTTGAACTCGACTGAGGAGAGAAACTAAACTGCGAATAAAAGTCACACTATAAAAGGGGAAGAGAGATAAGTGCTTATCTTATATTCCAGGCTATTATGATAGTTTGGTTGAGCTACGTCTTCAAGGATAAAATAAGCTTGTCATCATATCGACAGCCCCAAGTATTAAAAGCTTTTAGTGCATTAGCATAACTAGAGAGATAGGACAAATATGGGGGAAAACGAGTTTTTACCTTCAGGATACATCTGCCAATTGGGGTGTTTTCCATGACGGATGCGTTGTAAAAGCTTTGGTCAAATACTGCCAAAAAAAATAAAAGAATTTATAAATTATTATCATTTTCTAAGAAAAAATACTTTTACCATTTCATTAAAAACTTACGTGGAGTGTCATTGCTATCGATAAGATGAACATTGACAGTAGCAGAACTACTTAATGCCGGCTCTCCCATGTCCGTTGCGGTCACAATGAGAACCGGCATTGGATCCGTTTCACAGTCCAAGTGCGATTTTGTAGTGATCAGCCCCGTTTCCGGGTTAATGTCAAACCATTTCAGGAGACCTCCACCCCCACCCCCATACGGTTTTAGAGAGTAGATAATTCGTGAATTATTTCCTACATCTGCATCCACCGCTTTCACAGAAAGGACACTTGTGCCAGGTCCGGCAACTTCACTAACACTTGCTTCATAAACCTCCTGCTCAAATCTAGGCGGACTATCGTTCTCATCTCCAATTTGGAGGAGGAAGCTGGTTGAAGTGTTTACATTCGCGTTATCCGGATCTTTCGCGATTATTGTGAAACTGTAGTTTTGCCTCGTTTCCCTATCCAAATTTCGACTCGCAACGAGTAAGTAAACTACTCCATTTCTATTCTCAAGAGCGAAATTGCCATCACCTCCTTCCAGAATCATGTTGACATTTTCATACTCCTGCTTTGAGTCCGGGTCATGAACGCTAATTCTCGCCACGAATTCCCCCGGTTGAGCATTCTCGGAGACGGTGGGCGGCTTGTCGTCTGAGTCATCTTTAATAATTTTTAAAATATAGTTCATTTTACTTCTTTTAAATAAAGAACACAAGTTTTTTTTACTATAATAAAAACAATGTTTAAACATTTTAGCTTTCATCGTAATATTTTTTTTTCAACCAATGTTTGCTTTTTTTGCTCGAACCCCTTTGTTTACTTTTCAGCCAGTTTGTAATACCATCAGCTAAATAAAGGGCTATAAAATATCCCATTTTATCTCCTTTTATTGGATAACTTGTTTTTCCTCTTAAATCATCCTCGTCAACTTTAACCTCGACGCTTAAACCATTTTTTGCTACTTGCTTTAATAAACCCATCTAAATATTTTATACTCTTGCTTCACTATTTTACGATCAGGATTAGCAACATTTTCCGATGACCTTTTGCAACACATTTTCATACACATTCCATGATTGAAAGTTTGTCTTAAAAGCTTTCTCATCATTACTACAAGCATTAACTGGAAGGAAACGCTTTACAATATCCTATAATAAATTAATTAATAACCATTAAGTAAATATATTCATTAATTGAGGATTAGACTAGTCCCCTTTCGTTTGTTTTCTTTTGATTTAGAAAAAAAGTGAAAAAACCAGCTCGCACCTTTTTAAAGGCCCTGCACAAGTCAAATCTGTCATGCGGTCTTTTTACAACGTATTTTCCTCCTCGTAAAAACAAGAGAGAAGCTGAACACCATCATTAACATGTCACTCATCATCATCTCACCCTTATCATATCAGCTTTTAAGCCTAGCCATTCAGAAAAATGCTTAATAAAGCCCTCCATATTATTTTTATATTGCAAAAAATTTGAATTCCTTCGTCTCTTTTTATTCTCTCCTCCTTAAAAATAATATTTATTAGCTCGAGCTAAAAAGTTGCAAAAAAGGTTTCGGCCAAAAAAAGCAAACTTTTTCGAGAGAATACACTCGACTTTTGAGCCCTGCCTACCTTCGCTGCCCTAGTCCTGCCACTTTCATTTTACCTTCTGGGCCCAAGAGATATCACTAATCTGAGCCCGCGCACGGAAGACAGTTCCTCCTTCTTCCACTTTCTATTTTTTCTAAATAGTTTTCTAAACGAGAGCAAAAGGAAATATTCTCCGATACTTTTTTTATGTAGATTATCATTACCCTCATCATTATTCATCCACTAAACTGATTTATTCCTATCTGAAGAGCGGCTAAACATATATGAAATAGATGGAAGATGAGCTTATAAATTGAGTTGCACTTTTTTGAATAAAAAGTGTACATTATAAACCCTTCACATTTATTATTATTAAATGTATGCAGTGCACGCAAACTCGCGAAAAGAATTGGCAAAATCTGTTTTTTCGAACCAGTTTACTAATTTGACATGGCGAGCATTTCACAGAGAAAGAAAAATGAGTGCACGTGTCCCTACCCATCATATTGTTTGCTCTGCTCATTTAACAACGATATTTATGAATTGCTTTGCAAATGGGGAGAAATGCTCGCTCACAAATGAGGAAACAATCTGCCTATTGTACTCTTTGACAAATCAATTATTTCTCTCATGAAGAAAATAAAATTATATGGTAGAGCACAATTAATTACACGGTTGGTCAGACTGAAGGCGGGGTTAACACAGTTGAAATCATTATAATTGTAAAAAAGTGAGATTTTTTGCGCTCTCTTACCTGAAAAGAAGCTGATCTTTATTTTGAGCTGATTGTCGTTCAAATCAATGATCCGGATGGAGACGAAGACGGTCGCTTCCAAAGGCTGAATACCATTGTCTCTTGCGACAGCGACGAGCTCGTGAACCTCTTTACTCTCGTAGTCAAGAGGGCGATTCACCGAGATCACGCCTGTGACCGGGTCAATTTTAAAAACAGATTCTTTATCTGTCTGACGTCGATTAATGGAATAAGTTATTTGGCCATTGGGGCCTTCGTCTTGATCTAATGCGAAGACTTGGAGGACTGAAGTGCCAACTGAAGCGTTCTCTGCGACAGTGGCGAAGTAACGGCTTTGATTGAAGGTAATATCATCGTCCATGTATTGACTGTCTCCATTTGGCAAGCTGGAAATAATGAAGCGTATGAAATATTTATTTCCGTCATATCATATCACTTGTAAGCATCATATAATAAGCATAATCATAACAAGTATACTTGCTTACCGTGCAAACTGCCAAACAGGAGCGTTGTCATTTTGATCCGTTATCGTAAGGTAGGGAGGTGGTGGTGGCGAATTTGACGAGCCTGGCGTCGCCTCTCCAATAAATCCTATACTAGTCCCAATGGGAACCCCTTCAGAGATCTCAAACTCTCTTATAACTTCCGGAGATCCAGTATCCGCCAGAAACAATAGGAAGAGGATGAGGAGAGAGGTAAACAACCTACTCTCCTCCCTTCCCCTCCCGAGAGAAATCGGAATCCTCATGACTCAAGTCCCACTGAGGATACTTCCGGTATCACCACCGATTCCGATTTTCACTTTGTTGGACATTCACTCTCACCTTGTCATCATTTCTACTCGACTTTCCTCGTCAGCTTTAATTACACAAATTCCTCACTTTAAAACTAAAAAACTCACTTCACACTTCAACTCACTTCATTATGGTTTGCCAAATTGAGGAAAGAAGGGAAAAACTTGTCTTGTGCTCCACTTCATGTCAAACTACGCACTGCTCAGAGAACACACCTCCCTTCAATTTTACAACTTGTAGTCGACCCGTCGCCACAACTCATTTTATTAATCTTCTTCTTAATCCCCCATTTTAAGGTGTCCGTGCATCACTTCTCTGCTTCCCTTTCGATCACGATCGTACACACCTGGACATAAAAAAATCGTACATTAATGCCTCTTCTCTCCTCCTTAAGCAATTGAGAAAATATACACTTGTTTCATATTAAAATTCTATTTGTACTTTTTTGTCGCATGCTTTTCCTCTCTCTTCAACCTCGACTCCTCTTTGTTACCTCAGAGAGGGAAAGCCGCCGCTTGAAACTCAAAGGAAAGGGTAAGGCTTATTTGGTGTGAAATGAAGTAGCAGACAAGGCATTATGTGCAGGGCTCATAAAAAAGGTGCAAAGTGGTGTGTGGACAAAAAGGACAAAAACTCTTTCCACTCTGTAATATATTCCGTGTTAAATGGCCAACGAAACTTGCATATTATTTAAACTCTTTTTATTTACACATTCAACTCATTCCGAATGCACTTTTCACAGCTTCTGCTCTCCCCTGTGCAAGCCCTGCATGTTGTCATTTTACAACTTTAGCGTAACCCCAGACATATATTACGATTTCGCACAGTAACCATTCTTTTACACACTGTCCCCTCATATGTCACAGGTTTTTGGGGTAAAAAATATCACAAGTGTGATATCCCAAATAACATTCATATCTTCTGGGGAAAATTTTTAAAAGGAAGCCGAATCATATTTGAATTTTTTTCCTTAAAGGAAAAGGCCGACAATCGGTCCCATCGCTCAACTAAAACCAGTTGTTTATTGCGCTCGTATTTGGTCACTCGGAAAGAGTATTGGGGCTCATGTGTATATAAATAATTTCTGTACGCATAAAATCATTTTTATTAGTCCAGTCGGCATCCCTCTTAGGCTTAACTACTACTGATACCTTGCTAGGGAATGGAGGAGCAGATATCAATAAAACTTTTCTCAGATCCCTTCCATTCCTCCAAGAAGTAGTCGAGGAATTTCTCAGCAATCCTCCAAGGGCAATAATGAGTTTTGTGTGCACTTAAAGCTTCCCTGTAGGTAGAGATAGTTTATGTATCAAATATTGATATAAATATTTTTAATAGTGCCCAACCCCAAGTTTTGTAAGACACTGGCTCTAATTTCTGTGTGGCTTACACACCAATAAAAATGACACCGTTTTTCTCATTTGCCGACCAGAGAGAGAGAGAGAGAGAGGAATGCAAAGGTCATCTCACACTTCCTCCCTGCTCCCTCCCTACATGTTTGTGAGAGAAAGGTGCTATGCCATAATGTCCTCTCGGGTAGGAGAGAAACACTGACCTTCAAAAAGCTCAACATGTCCTTTCCCACAAACGATGATCATAATGACTGTGAGCGTAATGGCTCTGTGATTCTTGTGATTTCCGTGGCATCCCCAATTACAAGAGGAATAAAAGGTTCACTAAAACTTTAGAGACACTTGTCGGCTCATCAGAGGCAAACCTTTTTTTCTCTCTCTCTTTACCTGAACCATTTTCATCTCAAAGCTATATGGGCTCACCACCAAACATCATTCACACAAGATGATCATCACTGACTTTATCCGGTGGAGAATGAACATGCCGATAAATATGCAGTGACTAAGGACAGAGGCCACTTCTCACAGTATCACCGTCAGAGAGAGCCTACTTATTACACATTTTTTTCCTCTTTCAAACTCTCAAGTGTGGTATTAAAAAAGTGCATTATAATCTGGCCATTCGATTGTTTGCTTCTTCAACTGAGCCTTCAAGCAAAAAAGCAAGAGAGAGAGAGAAGCAGCGTTTTTTTCTCTCTCTCTTACGTCTTCAAGTGGAGACAAATTAGGGGGTCCACTCCATCCTCAAACCTACAATAATCAAATTGTTTTCTTCCTTTGAAAAGAAACAAAATCTGAGAAAACAATTTTTTCTAGTCGACTCTGGTAGCGATATAGTGGATGTGAGTGGAGATACCACCTTGAAACGATTCCACCGCCACTACCACCTCAAACTTAAGTATTCCATTATTATCATTATTACCACTTCGCTCAACTTCCACAGCCAAAATAATAATGAGGTTTTATCATTCTCTCAACCTCTCCATTTTTTAAGACTACTCAGGAGAGTGAGAAGAAGTGAAGCTCTCTTTCTCTCTCACAGAGAAACTGCATAACATGCACCAACAGCATTATGATGAAGAAGAAAAAAATATTATATTAACAATAAGTATATATTTGTAGCCTGTCATTTAGAATCGTTAGCGAAGTCATCATCCGCCAAAGTTGTTCTCATTCTTATTATCATTATTATTGTTTTCGGAGGAAATATTTAAAAGTGCTTTTCTCTAACTACACATGTGTGACTTTTTCATTGCTTGTCGAAACGGTCTTGAGAGACTTGAGCTTACTCCCCGTCTCAATTCTAACCGGTGTATTGGTTACAACTCTGCAATTATGGGATATAAAAATTTCGGGGCCGATTTTCCCATTTAGGTTTTTCTCCTTTTCATTCCTTCAGCCCCACAATAATAAATTTGCCAGTTTTGTCAACAATTTCAAGTGACACTGTGAAATTAGCCATTTCTCTAGAATTGCTTGGGCGAGTAGTCGTCTCCGTTGGAAAAATACACAAATTATTTCCAAGAAGAGAAACAATTTTTTTTCCATTTATTGTGCAATCTGAAATGGGCATTTTTTTAGTGGAAAAAAGAGTCAGGTGAAAAATGGGTATTTTATTTGTGTACCTGTTACATCCACAAGTGAACTGCACTCAACGCATACCTTTTCCTTCATCACCACCAGCTCTGTGAAAAAAGGTAGGAGAAAACCCTCAAAAAAAGGATATCGCCTAAGGGCTCACCCCACCAGCCATTACAACCACCACAAAACAACCCTCATCATATCATCCTGGCAAGTAACGCAACTCACATACCTTCTACTTATCTACATATAGAGGGAAGAAAAATATCATCCGTTCAAACGTCCAAACTATCCTTCTTTACATCACATCTCACACACGCACAAAAATACTCAGGTACCGGTAATAATCTCCTGAAACATTTTTCCCTTCCTTCTTGGTTTGGAAATGAGCAAGCTAAATAGCTCTCTCTGTCTCTCTAAACCCTCTTGTTTCTTCATGGACAAACATTTTTCTTCACCTGAATATCCAACAGTTTATCCAACCATGAAGATTAGTTTTAAGGAAAAGTGCCCTTCTCAAAAGCTCACCCTTCTGGGCAAATGGAAGGAAGCGATATTTGTTTCCCGAAATCATCAACTCGCTCATAAAAATTATTAGCAATGTAAATAGCTCACTTTAAAGTCGTCGCAATAAATCCCTATAAAAAATTGATAGGGTTTTTAAAGCCACCGAGGAAAAGGTTGAGGGAGCGCACCATGTGACCATGTCAAAATGTCGTGAAATCTCCATGGGATGGTGATCATCGCCACGATCATCATAACAAAATATATTTTTTCTCGGTGATAGGTCTCACACTGTGACTTACTTGATCCCTTTGATCACCACATGATTATGAGCAACTAAGAAAGGGAAAAAAGGCTGATCCTCTTCAAGAAAGAAGAAATTCCTTAGCCCATCTTATATATATTTATATGGTTTGACATTTCATCCCCTGTCCTCTCAAGCGATAATGATGTCATAACATAACAACAGTATTAAAAAACTGTTTTTAAATGGAGACGTTGAGAAAACAGAGAGTTGCCGCCGCCAACGAAAGAAAAAGCTTATAGAAGATGTGGCAGTATCTTTTTAAAGAGTTTAGATTCAAGTCTCCTTCGGTGCACCCGTCATCTTTCTAGAATCGCTGCATGTGTGTGGCTGCAGCTCAAACTCAGTTGACAATTTAATATGGCCATTTTAGTAATGATTGGAGTTTTAGGGTCAATTTATCTCCGAAATAATTACATTAACATCCATAAAACCAGGTGGGGAGGGTCAGTGATAAAGTGTAATAAAAGGGTAGAGAGGAGCGAAGTTATCAAAATGAAATATATTGAGTTTTATCTCCGTCTCCTCTCCAAATGACAGTTGTAGTGAGGGATGGCATTGAATCCTCAATCAACTCCAAATAACCTGTCACATCTTGTATTACAGAGACGGGATATTTCTGCGACACGAGATGATAGACATGATGACAGAAGGGCTGAAAAGGGAAGCTGGTGTATAGGCAGGGTGCCCTCATCACTCCGTGTCCTAGATGGGGAATAGGTGACCAAAAATATGCATCTAAATTTAGACAGGTAGCCCAAGTGATTAGCAGAGGGGAAGAGACAGTGTCTCTTGGAGTGAGACACTTGTCCTTATCAAAGAGGAAATAGGTCTGACATGGATATTCGTCTCGAGATACAAATTTGAGACAATGAACGAGAAATTTTTGTCTAAAGTGGATTCTTGTGTTTTCTCTCAATACTTGTCCTGCGGTTGGGTGGGATCTCAATTCCCAAATTATTTAGGAAAAATTGCTTGTCCTCTTTGCTCTTATCATTTCAAGAAAAACTCATCAAGAGTACGAGATTGTGGAAGAGGAAATGGCTGTTTTCATTTACCCAAAAAAATGTTTCGAAAAAGAGGTGTCCTCAAAAGTGAAAAATTAGTTGTTGTTACCTCTTCTGGCTATTTTTGTCGGCGGAACGTTACCAGAACCAGAGCTTTAGCTATAAGTCTCTTGCTATTCACTTCTTTTTAGACTTTCGGGTTGCTCGTTAAAATTACGTTAATCTTTTCAACTTGCCTGATTACCTCTCTCTCTCTCTCTCTCTCTCTCTCTCTCTCTCTCTCTCTCTCTCTCTCTCTCTCTCTCTGGTCATCATTTTGAGGGAAAGGCATTCTTACCTTTTACCAAAAATATTATACATTTCTCGCTTCAATTGATTGATGAACTGATGATGACGGAGATAAAAGTTTTCGTTTTCCTCAGCGATTTTTTTGTTTCTCTGTTGATGATAATTTCACCCCAACCAATCATTTCTAAGGCCATATGGACCTCATCAGGGTATAACCCTGACGGTGATCATTACTCTCTGATCATCATCGCTAATCCTTCAGACAGACAAATCCATATGGCTATCCATCCATCTGTTCAATATCAGGTAAAAATTAAACGTCTAGAAAAAGTGTAGCACAATTTATCTGTGTCCAACCATATCCCTTCAGTATTCCCCCTCAACCTGTTGACCATTTCGGAATAGAGAGAAGGCGGGCATCACGCCAAACCCGGTGAATAAGAAAAATAACACTAATCTCAACTGGCTCATCTCTCCAACTGGAAAAGGTAAAGGTAGAAAAGTGCACTTGATCCACTTCACCTTCATCCTCTTCACGAGAAAAAATATCCCCTAATAATAGTGGAGAGAAGAAAAGGTAAGAGAGAGAGAGAGAGAGAGAGAAGAAGAAGGTGTGGAAAAGTCTTTTATATATTCTTTTCTTGAGTAAAATATAAAATTGTTTTTATCCTTGTCCTTCTACTCTTCTTCACAACAATACTGGAAGAGAGAGAGATAGAGAAAGAGAAAAAAATACTATGTTCTGGAGTGGAATGGATGGAGTCTGAAAAAAGGGATTCGTGTTGGGGACGCCCCACAGAGTTGGCACAGTCACTACACAATGTAGTTACAAGGAAAAATGGTTGGATCATTATGTTCTCCTTGTAGGAAGGCATGGCCTTAGAGACTCTTCAAGATGACTCCAAGAGTGATAATGATAATAACTGTAATAACATGAGTAATAATAAGGCCAACTTTTTAAAGGGAGGAGGTTACCCAGGCCATACACGGCTTTCCACATTTTTCGCAATTTATTAGGGAACAGGGCCCCTCCTTGACAATAAAAGTCGCTGGGATTGTCTCACATTATTTGAGTGTTGATTTTTCCCCTTTCAAATTCGAGATTCTCTCTCTCTCCTCCTATTCAACTTTCAAAGTCAAGTGGACTATTCTTCTTGAGGAAAATGGTGCGAAAAAAGGAGAGCTAATTTTTTTCCTACAACTTGTCAAGGTCCTTTCTACTAGGAACCTGTAGAGCTTTTCAATAAGCTAGCAGGTGAACCCGGGAAACAAATGGGGGAACTCATATTTCATCTGTGGACCATGGCACGACACACTTCTCAGAAGTGTTTGAAAACGCTTTTTCTCCTTTCGTGTAAAAAACTAGTGAGGATTAGTAAACTACATGTCTGGCTGTGCTTGTGAGGGTGAGAGCCGACTGGACTAGACAAATTTCTTAAATTATTACTATGCTCAAAGGGAATATGGAGGTGTAAAAGTGTGAAAACGTATAAAAAGTTTAGAAAATGTTAAACTTTTTAACGCGTTTTCCATAAAATGCGCATTAAAAGAGTACGCAATATCTACGCACGCTAAAAAAAATATGCTTCTTACATGATAATTTTTACGACACTTGGAAAAAGCGAGGAGAAAGAGACTCAAGACGATAATCTTTTATTGTTGGCTGTGACGAATGAAAGCGTATGATTGATGGCGTGACTAATCCTTCATAAAAAAGGAACAATTTCAAAGTTATTGCCTCTTTACTTACATAATTCGAAAAGGAGTATTTTCTACAATGAAAAATACGTACCCTTTCCGAGTGACACGGCACATGTCACGTTATAAAAATCAATTCTTTATCCTATTCGACTTGCTCCTGTTTAAACAATTTTCGATTGATTAATTGAACAATAAAATTTAGATAAAATTGTAATGAAAAAGTCTACTCCTATTTTGCATTTTTGCAACTTTTTATTCAACTTGCCATATTTCTCAATCTTTGCCATCGCCTCTTACTTCAGCCTGTAGCATCTAATCAATAATAAAATATCCTTGTGATAAGCATAAATTGTTTATGTCCCTTAACTATCTCATATTTCATCGATTTTCTCTCCAACTTCCTTCCATCCAATCAATATTCTCATAAATCTTTCCATTTTTTTATCTCTGTGGAAAAAGGGACGGTGATGATTGACCAAGTTTACTTTTCGCCAATACGATCCCTATCTAATCTGAATGAGTTTAAAAAAAGTGACTCGAGCCCAAATCTAAATAGTTTCTCTCTCTCTCTTGCTCATTCATTCATCGAAAAAATTCCACAAGGGTCATATAAGCGCAAGCCATTTTCTTCTCTGATTATTTATATGTGGCATCATGTCCATAAATAATATGTGCATGTGCGCCATTGTCATGGGATGCGTTATTGTTGGCTTCCTGCTGCGACAGCCAGCCGGACATTTGCATTTATTTAGATTGGCTCAAATCCTTCACACTTCTTAAAAAGTCAACTTTTTCTCGTAGACGTAAAGGAGAACTCACTGTCAGTACTGCACTGCCTTACTTTTTCATGCATTGTTGCCCATTTCAACAAGATTATAGCGAAATTGTTGTGAAAAGTATATTCTACACTCATTCATTGTTTGACTTCTTCTTCGTCTTGTCAAATCATTTTTAAGTATGCAAAAAATTGACTTTAGCTTAACAAGAGAAGTTATCATCATTCATTTAATGTTGTCGTTAGCTAGTTAAGATATACTCAACACACTTATTGCGTGCGGCAAACACACTAATTAAGAGGAAAAGGTTAGTAAAGGAGTATCACTCAGGCCCCTTTCATCTTCATTAGAGGAGACTGTAAAGCCATTGGGAAATTATGATCATATCAATTTCCTTCACTCGGAGCTCAAAAAAGCTGACCACAACAACCTCAATCAATGAAATGGGCTGGTGTTTAAGCCAATATAATAGGTTTAATGGGGATATCAGGATGAACATTTTTCAAAAAAGGACCAAGGGTCACTTTAAACAGATAACAGGAGATAACTATTGTCATGAGATATTATTGACATTTTTTAAGATGAGGTTTGACTGATGCCTGTTTACTCTATCACGACATGTTACTTCTTCCCTTACCTTTTTTCTTCAATACTATCCTCTCGGATCCATTTCAAAGTGTCCAAATAAGGCAGTGACACACTAATACACTAGTTCCGTTCATTAGAGCCTCTCTGTCACACATACACACGACAAGTTTCGCTTTTCATAAACTTTCCTTCACTTTTCAATCGTTAGTAAAATGTATATTTAATGGCACAATTAATTAAAAATTTATGATTTCGGGGTAACACCGGCTTATGGCTTATTCCACGCGTTTAATACTGAACACTTTGTTTTCATATGGGCATCTCTCTACCCTAAAGAATGGGAGAATGAGTAGAGGTTCACAGTCTGCCCAGCTTCCTCTTCACCTCTATCATCCCTTGAAATATTCAGCGTGTGGGAATGGTGGAAAGTTTGCGTTTGGTTCGAGTAATTAATTATTTCTGTCTTGCATTCCATTTTCTCAGACAAGGATTGAAAACACTCATTCTGTCTTTCCCCTGGTATAAAACAATATTAGTTTTATCTCCAAAGACAACGGTAAGTTTTATTCTCATCTCATCTTATTAAGTCCCACACAAAACGAGGCGATATCAGAAGATTGGATTTTCGGTAGGACGTGATTAGCACCGCCGCAACCATCATCACACTGCTACACTCACAACTTGCGAAACAACTTGAGAGAAAAATAAACAGCTATCCCATGATGATCACATTTTTTCGGGGGGTTGTGCTCCCATCGATAAAAATCCAATAACGAGGACGATGCTAATCAATAATAACTGTCTCCTCACCTTACTCACATCACAAGGCACTAAATATCGTCAAATATTTACGTTTTTATGCAAAAAGTTGGGACTCGCAGAGAAGCCGATTAAAACTCTTAAGACAATTTTGACAGTTCCCAACTGTCCAACAAAGCTGTGCTATATTTTCACTCAACTTGTGTACGGTGTCACCACACATGCTCCTCTCCACCATGAACGTTCCACAGTCCACAGTCAACTGAAAGTGGAATGCTGATTGGAACAAATGGAAGGGATAAGAGAGCTGAAGAGAAACAATAGGGATGAATATACAATTTTTCCTTTTGAAACTTTTTTATTCGCCTTAAGATTTGGGAAATGCTTTTAAAATCATTTTCCCCTTATCACACATCCGAAACTGTAAGCATTAGTGGGAACGGCTACATAATATTCAACTAGTCAACCGCAACAGTGAGTGGAGAAGAGTGCTCACCAATATTTAGGATAATATGTTCATGTGAACAGGTAAGAAGAGACGAGGAAAACCTTTTTCCCTTCTTCAAAAATAATTGTTTAGAGGAGGAGAGCTCTCCTCTGCACAGGGACGAGAAAAGAGGTTCAACTCTGAACGACGAGAATGATTCTTGACTTGGCTTATTGTTGCTCTCGTCCTCAGTCCTTTTTACTTTTACTTGCTTACCTGTCTCGAAAACACTCTTGTCAGTCAACATTCTCTGAGAGAGAGGAGAGTGCTATGAAAAAATTATGTTTTTGTGAATATCTCTCTCTCTCCCTGAGTGTGTGTGTACGCATACCTGCTTGTTTTTTCTACAAGGCATTACTGCCAAACATACATACATGACTATGTCTTTTGAGAAGTGGAAGGAACTCTAAGAAAATGGTACAGAGTATGATAATTTTTGTATGGGGATGATAAAGGGTAGTAAAAACGAGTACCTGTGTACCTGTTGCACTTTCGGTAGTAAAAGCATTTCATGGATAAAAATGGAAGAAAGGTTCTCTGGCTTATTCTTTTTCTTCGTCGTCTCCTCTTTAGTTTTTGAGCAGGAGCAACAAGTTTTCATCTGACAAGCAGTTTTTCATGTGTGCCCAGGCAGAGGCTGAGGAGCAGAGGTATGCCGAGCAGAGATAATGACACAGGTAATAATCATAATAATAACGTGCTCCTTTTTTCTCCCTTCCTTTTCGAGCTTTTAAATGCAGGTGGATGGAGAGGAGGCTCATCACCAACTTATATAAGAGGATACCTGTAATAAGAGGGAGAGGAGTCATCACCGCATTCCAACTTTTTTTTCGAGAGGATATAACAACCTGCCTGGGCTCCTTATCTTAAACATGTTTCGCTGGGAGAGGATGAGAAGGAGACAAAAGTTCGGATCCCGTCTCTATCTCGAAAATGCTTTCAAAGACTCATGATGAGGCCAGCGAAGGCAAACGATTATCTTCGTGAGTGGAAAAAATATAGCTAACAACCTGGCTCTCTAATTGTAAGAGAAATGAGGAGGTAAGGGAAGGATGATGAAGATGATGATTATCCTCCGAGAGAAGAAAATGTTCATATAAGAAGTGCCGTTTTGGCTCTTGGCTCGCCTCATTTCACTTCATCAAGCCAGGCTGGATCTTGTCGATTCTCTCTCGCTCTGCTTTTATTCCTGACCAAAGAATGAAGAATCAACGCTGATGCTTGTTCTTATTTTCTCATTTTAAAACAATCGCTGGAATTACATTCTGTGGAGGAGATAGAAAGGGTTAGAAATATAAAAGGCACTTGTTCTCTCTCTCTCTCTTTCCCTGTCTTATCTCCACTACTATATTACGAAGTGGATGTGGATTGATTATAATGACGGTGATGCCCAAAAGCTAAATGGAAACGGATAAAAAATATTTCAAAGAGGGAGAGAGAATCTGTTTTAAAATGTTTTGGATTGCATTGCTCCTCATCTTGATACATAGTTGCTTTCTAATAGATGAAGAAGAAAGACTGAAAAAGAATAGTTTTTTTTATTCTGGTCAGATCACTCTTTTTGGCTTTTTAGTCTATTCAATTCCTTGATTATCATGTCTGTTGTTGGCAGAGAGGAAAACAGAAGCGAGCAAAAGCTCACATTGCTCAATGCAAAAGAGGAACTTGTCTCTTCCATTATGAGAAGAGGAGAAGATGATGAATTGAAATGAAATCATGAGAAAAAATATTTTCATTCCGAGTTGTGGTATGCGGGGAGTAATACATTCGCATAGCTCATGTCATATTTTTATCTTCATAATGTGCCATGTAATATAGATTCCTTTTAAAAAAAGAGTCGTCCTTCTTCGATCCTTTTTGTCTCAAATATTAGTCCCCACGAAGTTTATGTAATTTTAATGGGATTCCTGCCAAATTAACAACGGACCACAACAGGATTCACCTGTCAATTGATAAGAACCATTTTTCCTAGATGGGGATGAATGAACATGTCTCGTTTCTTTCGAACAAGAAAATAGTCCCTCATCAGAAGAGAATGGTGACGGTGGTGTGGAGGACGACATGAGGAAAGAAAAAACTATTTTTGTATTATTTTTCACAATCTCTCCAAACAATAGGATTCTCAAATGAAATCAAGTGAAAAAGGAAGAAATTGTTGTTGTTGAATAGAAAGAAATGCAACTACTCGAACACATTTTTTCGCTCGTTTACTCTAAAATAGGTTGAATGGCCATTGCGGAGAGACTGCGAAAAGAAGTGCATGGATTAGCCTTTCCTTACATCTTTACATCAAATCTCATCTCACTTCATTACAGTCATTTAGCAAGTCTCGGAGAGAAGAAAACAGGACAGATGATTCCCGTTGTTTTAGTAATGATGTTGATCACCAACCACCACTATCATCATTCCTCCTTCATCTCATCCAAAAAGAAAATTGTATTTTTCTCTCCTATTCTTTCGCCACTTTTTTCTTCCGTATGAGAGAAACAGGCAATCGGACAGACCTACCTACACAAAAGAGAGCTTTTATAGAGGATCATGATTCCCTTTTCAAACTTTAAAAAAATTCTTGTCAGCTTCATTTGGTCAGTGCTGATGATGATGATGAGACTTTAGCTGCCGTTCAATAATAATAGAGCCGAAGAAAGAAAGAAAAAATATTTTAAAAAATGACATAGAACTCACGGGGATGATGATATGTGCTCTGAGAAAGAAGGCGACTTGAGTAAATATGAAGACGGCGGCGACTCATACAATCAATTGGCCTCCCAACATGTAATAATAGTAAATGAGTAGGGTGACGGGGATTATGCAGTTGATGGCGTTTCTTTTATCTCACTTATTACACATTTTTTCCCGAGACCAGGCTCATTTCCTACCCCATCGATGAGGAGGAGGATGAGAGATGATGTAATCAAATTGCAACTCGTCTAGCCATCGTATTCTTAAATCGCCGTTTTGTCGTTCGTGATTAAGGGGCACCGGTATATCGGTAGGATCATCGTGAGCGAGAAAAAAATCTCTCATTGATTTGTTATTTTCAGGTTTTCACATATCATCTCATCCTTGTCATCAACTTTACAAGTATGAATTGAAACTGGGAGAGAAAAGAGAAAGAAAGAAAATGAAAAAATGAGATGATTGTAGATGCAGAAAAGTCAAACACTTTAAGCTTGATCCCTGTTGAGAACGGTACTCGTTCGGAATTACTTTTTATAATAAAATTGCAACTGTTGACACCTCACCACACTCAGCAACAAGAGATGTGGGGAAGTGGTGATTCATTGAAGAAAAGATGCAAAATTTAGGACCTTTTACAATCTTATCATGATTCAAGTCGGGTTCGGGTCGGGTAAAGCCGGTTCATTACTGATGGACGAATCCTCTGTACAATTTTGTACAAAATGCTAAAGTTGTTGCTCGTTTCGTTACTTCTCATCTGCAGCCATTGCTTCATAGACGCTTCATGTTGAACGGTGGTGTTATTGCCATCTACTGCGTATCCGATGAACAGCTAGTGTGTTGCCAATAAGTTTTTGTATGAACAAAGAGTTTTCTTTGATGAAACAAATGGCTTGTCTCATCATGAGACGCTCATGCAAATTAAAGTTTTTCAAAAATATGTATTATTATTCATATTGGTAAAGATATTAGAAAAGTGTAAATATAATTTTGAAAACTTCTAAAGATTCCCGTCAAACTTCACCAAATCCCCGAGTAAAAGCAAGTAAAATGTGACCTCTGCTCATCAAAAATCTCTTTGGTAAACGGTGGATGTATTGAATTGGCTATGAAATTCCAAATAAACTGCTACGCCACGGGTAAAGTATTTCAATTAAGAAAAATTTCAAATTCTCCTGTCTTAAAAATTAATGTCTTTACAACCTCCAAACAATAATAATTATCTACATTATCAAATACGAAGAAGTAAACTCTACGAGTGGGCTAAACGGTTGAATTTATTCATGAAATGTTTCATAAAATTTTCATATTCTGCAAAAAAAGGAGCCAGGAAAGGCATTCCATTCAATCCCTAGTCCCTGCTTTTCTTTGCTACTCTTAGACGTAATTTACGCGTAGAGATTTCACGAGACCCATCTCAACTCCTGGATTGAAGTGGTGTAGGGGACAGATTTGAATCTAGAAAGTGTAATTTTGAACTAGCGTATCAGCCAATATAAATTAAATATTTTTAAATTCTACAGTTCAGATAGGCTCTTGACAATTTTAAGTTAAAAACTTGAATGGACTTTAGTGTTGACTTAGGTTAGATTGCCGTAACAGGGCGTTTTTGGTAGGAAACAACAGGGACCAGGGTTTGTCGCTACCCAAGTGCATAAGTTAGGACAGCTTGAAATTTCCAAAATCTTAATTACGTAACCCATCCCACTTTTGACTTCGTTGAGACCAAAGGAACCTAACTATTTTGGAATGGCCACCCTAAGGATCGCGATGAAGGAATACTTGCTGATATCTAGTTGATATTTTTGTGGAAAACTGATCGGTTGATATGCTTTATTAGGTGGATATGCATGTTAGCGCAGGACCTGCGCCGCAGGTTTTCGGTATCCCGTAATTACTCTGTATAGTATTGTAATCCTGTGAAATAATTACGATTTTGTAAATAATAAATATAAAATTTGGTCGGATTTGGTGAAAATTAAATTTATACAACCAACCAATTTAAGCTCAGTATTTTATAATTTTCATATTCATTAACATTTTTAACATTTATGCAATATGCAAGTTATTTAATGAGATAGTCATAGTCATGCATTTTACTTTGTCAACAACATGCGACCAGCTCCATTAATCAACCATAATGTAAGTAAACATTTAGGTAATTCATACTTGCGATTTCTATCGCATCAAGTTTTTTTATGCATTTCGTCATTGTTTTCAACAGCACATTGCATAGTCCATGCTTTACAAATACGCACTTTTCTGACTTTGCCCTATAAGGAAACCCTCGCATATGCCGAAAATTAAATTCCTCTTACAAATTCTTAAACTTTAATTTTCCAAAACTTTAATCATTTTAAAATACAAACATGACAAAATTCAAACTAGCCAACCCACCCACTCTGTAATTTAACCGTTTAATTTTCATACCTATTAAAACTAAACAGCAAAATTTAAGCAATCTCATTTTAAATAGTAAATTTCCGTATTAAACCCAATTAATTAGTAATTAAGCATAACTCATTCACTTTCTTCTTAAAGTCATTCAACATTTAACTCGAATTTACTAATTATCCAAAAACTTTTCTTAATCCAACTACGACGTTTTACTAACACCATTGGCGTTTCCCTTGTGCATACTTTGCCATTCCCTGGCAATACCTATTAACGTAATCCTACTCAATTGTCAAGTCCACAACGAGGAAGTAACTTGTTCAATCCTTCCCCTTTTATAAGAAAGGGAAAACCGTTCTTTCCATCCTACAATGTATAAGCCATTCTATCCTGCAATGTATACAATCCCAGTAAAGAAACATGCAGGTGAGTACACAAATTTAAAACTAGCCTATCCACTCCACACTAATTTAATGACACGGATAGGATAGCCCTCCTATCCTTTACATATTATATTTGTGTACCTCGCTATGCTTAATTTCACGTGTAAATGAAGCATGGCAAAGTACTCCATTTCACAATGATATGGGTTGGTAAGGTTGTGAGTGGTTTTTTCGCCTATCCTGCAACGTTAATGGACGGTTCCTTTCTGCCTGCTGTTTGTTGTTCAAGGTATTGATGTTGTTGTTATGTGGTGGTGGTGGTGGTGGTGCTCTAAAATAATTTTTTTATCTCCTCAAAACCTTATCATCAGGGATGGAGAAACCTCAATTAAAAAGTTTCAAATTTGGGAGTGAAACAATCAAAATCTCTTAATGGGAGTGCTGGAGCTGTGGAAAATTGAAATTGGAGTGGATGGTGGGTAATTTCTAGAGGGTGAGGGGGAGGTGGAATTATTTTTTTTTTAGTTTTTCAATCTCGAACGTTTTACATTTTCTTTAAGATAAAGAAATGTTTTGAAGTGATTGGAAGGAAAGTTAAGTAATTGAAGAGGTGTGGGGGTAAAGAATAAGTTAAGGTTAGGGAGAGAGACCCTGTTTAGTTTAGAGAGAAATACGCCCTTTGTGGAGAGGGAAAGAGTGGGGGCGTTTAGGCGTTTGGCCAGATTGAATGGAAAGTTTTAGTTGGAGGCTGGTAGGGATTTAAATTTGGACATTTGGGTTAATTGTGGAGTTGGAGTAGTTTGGATAAGCAAGGGTGAGCGTAAGGAAAGCTCTTTTAGTTATTGTGATTGGTTAAAAATCGGAAAGTTGATGGAAGAATTTCATTAATCAAATTGAGGAAAGGGAAATGAAGAGTAATAAGTGTATTTGTTAATTCTGGTAAGAAAATTAATTTATTAAGAGTTTTTGGTTTTGATTGAATTTGGATTATTTGATATTTGGAAAGTTGGTAATTTAAAATTTGGCTTTATATTTATAGAGCGAATTGTTTTAATTCGGTGTCCTTTCTCATCGATAAGATAAGGAATTGAGCATCACACCAGAGCAAACTTAAGATATGACCAATAGTGAAGACACCACCACTGGGGACAATCTGTCCACTTTGAATCCATCTTCGAAAGTATCAGATGCGTTTTCAACGTCTGCGGGGTCGGAGCATGTGAATCAGTTGTGTAGTAGTGGGAGTCCAAAGGAGTCAACATGTGTGGATAGTGATCGCATGAATGGCTCGTCCGACCCGGGGGGCGGTGATTGTTGGAACCCCTCATCATCATCGTCATCAGAAGCGAATGGTGATGTACTTCAGCTTTCGCAAATTAACCGTCAAGAAGAGGCCATTTTGGCTCCATCCTCACGGACCTCATCGTCATGTCCAGTACCGCAAGACAGTCACGTGCACCCGGAGACAAGTCTTCAGGCTTCCAATTATCAACCTATGTTGCCTACATTGCCATTTAGACTGATCTGTGGAGAGAAGTTGGAATACAAATGTGATACGACGGAAGGAGTCCTCGCCCTCACCAACTACAGACTGTTTATCAAGGGGAAGAATACCAACTTCAACATCCCAATTGGGGTTATCGAGCAGGTGGAGAATCGGGACATTTTCTTTCTCCATGTGAGCGGAAAAGACGCGAGGTGCATTCGTTGCACCTTTCCTAACAATGAGACTGCGACAGATACAATGAAGAAGGTCCTGATGGCTATCTCGAATTTGAAAAAGATTGAGGACACGTTTGCCTACACATTTCATCAGAAATGTAAAGAAGACTCGTCGGAAGAAATTAAAGCACAACTTGGACTTGAGATGCCTCGATTTCCTACTCCGGAGGAGAGGTTTGAGATGGAGATTAAACGGATGGAGTTTAACGTCCAAGGACCGTGGAGAATTTCTAAAGAAAATCAAGACTATTCGCTGTGTGGCTCCTACCCTCCTCATATGATTGTTCCAAGTAATATGAACAAGAAAAAGTTGGAGCAGGTAGCGTGCTTCCGAAGTGCGAGGAGGTTTCCTGCTGTAGTTTGGAGGTATGTAAATTTTATGTAAAATTTTCATTCCCTTGCAAATGCATTTGTTTACTATTGCATACGATCTTAAATTGTCATTTCATTTCCAATGGCTCATTGCTAAGTGCACATTTAAAGATAGAAAATACTTAAATTATATATTTAAATTATTTTTATCATAGACACCGTGGTAATGGTGCTGTGATTAGCCGTTGTAGTCAACCCGAAGTAGGCTGGTTCGGATGGCGGTCTGCTGAGGATGAGGAACTCGTCGAAAACATCGTAATGGCGTGTGCATTCAATGGCAGAGTGACAACTCAAGGAGGGTCTGACTCCAGTCCTGCGAAGCCAGAACGAATTAAAATTGAGACAGACACAGGAGACGAGTCCAACTCTAGTGATACCCATAATGGCTCATTAATGTCGATGGAAGTTTTACCTGATCCTCCTAATGTCAAGGTAAGAGAAATTTAGTCGGAAGGAATTTTGTAAAAACTCTCACCAAATTATATTCTAGTTTTCCATTACAAAACTTTCAACAACGCTGTGAAGGTCATCAGCAATAACAAATAATTTACATAGTGTTTGCCATCTGTTTGGCCATTTATCGTATTGCAATTTGCAGTCCAACGCATTTCACCTTCATCAACCATCATAGCCACTTACTTTAAGACCACACAGATGCAATTACGACTTGTTTAAATAGCATTATCTTGTACTTATTGGGACGATTTGTAAAACAATCGTATCATCTCTTGGACTTTGTACCAAAACACAGTAAGCCGACAGCTCAATAAATGGGATAGCGATAGGGAAAATATGTGATGATATGAACTTTTTCATATGACCATTGATCATTACAGAAAACCTTGGTTGTTTCTCCATCTCTCTATCACATTCCAAAATGCTCGCTCTTTCTATCAGGTTTCATATTGCGTCATTCAACTTTCTAGTGGAGAGTGTTATTTAGAAAGAAGTTGTAAAGTTAAGAGCTGATGGTTGAGCTGTAATTGTTGATTATGCAACATTCATGGCTTCCAATGGACTGTGTACATTGTACATAGAAAAGAGATAAATAAGCAATAGAGGCAGTAATCTTATCAGTATTTTAATGCAACTGTCAGCAATATTAATGAAAATACATATTTTATTTTATGTAAGTGGAAAGGCAAGATTTGTAATGGTGGGAGAGGAAAAAATTATGACAGGGATGAAAATGTTTATGACTAATTAGAGGAGTTTAATTGCTTTTCTTAATTGATATTATTTGTAGAAACTGCTGATATTGGATGCGCGATCTTATACAACTGCCGTAGCAAACCGGGCTCGAGGGGGAGGATGCGAATGCCTTGAGTATTATCCTCGCTGCGAGATTCAGTTCATGAACCTTGCCAATATCCATTCCATTCGGAAGAGCTTCATGAATGTGCGTCAACTATGCACAATGGCATCGGATCAGAGCAAGTAGGTTACTGACAACGAAAAGAGGAAATGTTAAAGATGTTGAATGGCTTAAATGAGTGTTTATTTAAAATTGCTTTTTTAAAATTAGTAGCTGGTATAGTCAACTGGAGAGCTGTAAATGGCTGCAACATATGTCGGGATTAATGAAGGCGGCGGTTACGGTCGTAACTGCAATTGAGGAGGAAGGAAGACCTGTTATGGTGCATTGTTCTGATGGGTGGGATAGAACGCCGCAGATTGTAGCGTTGGCGGAGATATTATTGGATCCGTATTACAGGAGTTTGGAGGTGATTTACGCAGATTGCTAATTTGTTATTGGTGCTATAAATCCATGATGACTTTAATGATAACGATGTATGATTTTCCGTTAAAGGGTTTTCAAGTGCTAGTAGAGAGGGAGTGGCTGGATTATGGACACAAGTTTGCGGATAGGTGTGGTCAGCCACTAGGGTCAGAGGATGGTAATGAGCGCTGTCCAGTATTTTTACAATGGCTAGACTGCCTTCACCAGCTTATTCGCCAGTTTCCTACCGCCTTCGAATTCAACTTGACGTTTTTGGTACGAACTCTAATTAGAAATTATTGTGTTTAACTGAAGTTAGTTTGATTGAATTATACATGTGAATTTTATGGTATTGAATTACAGGTGAAGCTAGCCCAGCACACGTATTCAAACTTATTCGGCACGTTTTTATGTAATACACTAAAGGAACGCCAGCAGTTTAAGGTTGAAGATTTAACCCATTCTGTTTGGAGATTTCTAAGGGCGCCAGCAAATGCCTCGAAATTCAGGAATAATCTGTACCTTAATTGTGATAAAGTGAGTTGGCTACCTACAAGGTTTCTTATAATTGAAATTAGAATGTGAATTAATTTAGTAAATAAATTGTTTTCCCTCCTGCAGGTGTTATGGCCTTCGTGTGAAGTACGTGAGTTGGTGCTGTGGACTCAGGTTGGTAATTTTATTGATATGCAAATTTAAATTCACTACAATTGCAAAAAATTAAAGGATTGGGAAAGTGTAGACATGGAAATAGATTGTTAGGAAAGTACAGGGTAAATAATCATCGGGTTAATTCAAACTTCACTTGTATTTAATCAATTAGGTTTATTTGGGTTATGAGAATCCTCCATCTCAAACAACAACCGAAATCTTAAACCCAAGCCAAGAATCAAGCCCAGCCCCATCAGTCGCAGCGGACTGCGAAATGAGTGATAGAATGGCTGTCTGCAAATCTCTGAATAAAACTCGTTCTTGCGAGGATCTCCACTCGCCATATCCAGGACTACAGAGACGAAAAAGTGATCCAAATCTTTCTGATAGGTATGGTTTGATCAAAATATAAACAGAATGTCCAGTGTGTACCTACTTTAATTTTAGAGCTCTTTGCTAATTCAAGATCTTGAATACTAAATTTTATTATTAACAGCTTCCATGCTGGAGACCCTTGTGATGATGCTGAAAGTGATGACGGTGTTCCACTACGGGCCTCCACTCCGATGAAATCGATTCCTGATCATTTGATGGATGCATCGGACCTTCATAATTCTAGTGGCTACACCGGAGATGACTCCAGCACAGGAATTGGTCGGCTAGCCGACTTCGACGACTCAGATAATGACGATACTGAGCCAAATTCTGAGTCAAGGTCAGAGTCCACGGTAGTAAGCATGTCGAGAATCGATCCAAAATCCATTGAGAGTTCCACAGACACGCTAGTATCTGTGGACCCTGTATCTGGAGTCTACATGGGCGCGGCTGGTGCAGATAATGATCGGATGAAGACTGATTTGATGTGTAGAGCTCGATATACTAATCAATTAGGACAGGGGCGGGGCACAAGTGGGAAGACTGACTGTGTAAATACAAACAGTGTTGCCGGTGGTCAATCTGGATCGGTTACTAATGCGCAACAACAATCTTATCCTATCAAACGGAGGCAGGTGGCGCAAATGGAGACAGTGGTGGACGGAATGGTAATGATGCCAAGTCAACTTCCATCTGAGGAGCATCGTCCCAGGATGAAAAGTGAAGGTAGTGGGGGAGAGTTGTCAACGAGTGAAGAGGGAATGGACCAAGCATCTTGTTTACCAGTTCAGTGTGAAGTGTGCGCTACGAGTCGGAGAATTGTTGACCTGTTAAAAAAAGACATAGAGCTAAGTGCAAGTGTTCATGCGGAGGGGATAGGCTCCCCTTCCAATAATAACTTTGTCGCGTCGACGATCGCATCCGGAAATGGGGTGAGCAACCCGTCCAACGGTATTAATAATGGAGGGAATGGGAATAAGATTTCTAGTTACAACACACCAATGCACTCGAGAACCCCATCAACGGGGGTTGCAGTCACGCCGGACGAGGGAATTCAGCAGCCGAATAGGGAGAAACAGGATGGAGGACTATCCACATCCACTGTTAGATCTGCTTTTGATGTAGATGGGCTATCATCACTGCATGATGAGGTTCAGACGAGACTTAATACAATTGTGTCTGGTTATCGGGTGAGTCAGCATTCATTAGTTTGACTTAAACTGAGAAAGCAAAATTATATTATAAATCATTTCTAGTTTTTTAAAAAAACAAACAATAATTTAATAAAACCTTTAATTAATTTTGTAGTGCCAGATTGAGGTCCTGCAGAAAGAACTTCAGATGACTCGCGATGCACTTATGGCACAGTGTACTCATAAGTGCACTAATAAGGGAGACGTGCCCGATGATGTGGTAATATATTAATAACAGTGTACAAATCAAAACTTTGTTCATGTATTTTTATACTAATGCAAATGAAAATTATTGTAGGCATCCGTTGGAGATTCGCTGGCGAGTGGCGAGCATCAGTCAGTGGGTCATGATTCTCATGCATCGGAAATATCGTGGGAGGCTGTCGACATATCGGATACTCGCCCACCCCTTTGGCTGCCTGATTTCGCAACGTCCAGCTGCATGGGATGCGATGCCGGATTTTGGCTATTCGGCAAAAGAAAACACCATTGCCGCTCCTGTGGAAAGATTTTTTGCGCAGACTGTTCCGACCAAACGATAACAATCCCCAGTGAGCAATTCTTCAGTCCGGTCCGGGTATGCCGAAACTGCTTCCACCGTCTAGCAAGTCATTCCTCTGAAAATGTTCCTGGGCCAAATGGCTCCTCCCTGTCAAATGGGATCAGTGCCAGTACTCACGAAGAGCCTTGCTCCGCCGTCACCCATCTCCAAAATAGTCAGAGTGGAACTATTCAGTATGCTAATCATCCGAATGGCTGTGATCATTCCAATTCAACTTCCGGGTGCTCTCTTCCGAGAGCTTCTACAGGAGCTGGTCAGCAACAAGCGCAGGGAGGAGTGTGCAGTAGCAGTGTGCCATCGTCAAAAGATTTTAATCAGTACTACCATTCCAGCAAACAATCTAATGGGTTTTCGGAACGAATAATGTCTTCATCCTCGCCCAACGGATTCGAGACCTCTGCCTCATCCAACCCCTCAACTGCTCCTCAATGCTATTCAGGGAAGTTGTCACAGAGCTCCTCTGCAAACGTGGACGGCACTAGCCCATTCGTTTAGTGGGAGAGAGGGAGAGAGAGAAATGAATCATATAATGTTTAGCCTATAGCTTACACGGTATAATCTTTATATTGTTAAGAGAGAAAAACAGATATTTTATTCGTCAGTTCATATCTAAAACAGAGAGTATCATATATTATCTTATCTTACCCAAACAATATTATTCTTAATTGTAATACCTTCAAATTCAATCTGTATGTTACCGATGAAAAACTTCAATGTTCAATTTTCACACATAGACACACACACACACGAGTATGCTAAACCGCTATGAAAATTTCAGACTGAACAAAACGGTTTGTTTTTCTAGTAAAACGTAACGAATCTTTGTCGCAATAAGGAAACTCTTTTTCAAAATTCAGCAGTTAGATTATCTT
Source organism: Rambutsinella grinnellia (assembly GCA_027743725.1). Taxonomy (NCBI): domain Eukaryota; kingdom Metazoa; phylum Arthropoda; class Collembola; order Entomobryomorpha; family Entomobryidae; genus Rambutsinella; species Rambutsinella grinnellia. The sequence continues at coordinate 18,943 of JAHZMU010002715.1, read as the reverse complement.
TTGCTAATTGTTTTCTGTCGGTAAAAATAATTATTGGCTACGAAAGTGTAATGTCAGAGAAAAATATGTTAACACTTTAACTTGCATCAATTGTAGTACGGCATCATGAAATGACATTTAGTGAAAAATATTAAAAAATAAACAAATAAATCTTTCGTGCTTAACTGTTTTCCAAAATTGCTTGCGTTAAGGGGTCTATCTAAAAAAAATATCACATGCGCAATTAATTTACTGGAGTGGAGAAAGCATAAATATGGCCTAAGCTTAACTGAACTAAATACCTCGATTTTATGCGAAATGAAACGGTAAATAATTGCGGTCATTGTTAGCAAGGTAGTTGTTGTCCAGATTGACAAAATGTCTTTTGGAGTACGCCCAACTCATTCATGGAGTGAGTGAAGTGGAGCATTAGAATATTTTAGTGAAATAAAGTATGTCACACATATGTCGACCCACTTCCGGGGTTAGTCTTCATCACTGCTATGTTTTCAGTTGGGACTTTTCTCATCTGAATGGGCGTCAGTTGTGGAGAAGACGAAGATTATTTGAAGTGAAAGGGAATTTATTTTTCAAGGGTTAAAAATGACTAGCTTGAGATTTCTCGTGAGTGTAGTTCTGTTGGGTGGCTTTCTGGGCGATTTTTGCATAAGTCAGAATTTCGATTCAAAAGTGAGCGATAAGGATTATTTAGACAGGATTCAAGTAGAGCTCAGGAGGGAAGTGGTCGAGTCTCATGCAGTGCTTGTAAACCAAACAAAGGTTCTCCAGCATGTGACAAAGTCATTCATTGAGACAAAAATCAAGGAGAACTTGTTTAGGGTAAGGGGCTATTAAAATTATTGATAAATTTGATGGGAGTGAGATTAATTAAGGGTAAAATGATAACAGGCAGTTAGAGCTAGTATTGAGATGGAGCTGGAAGAAATGATAAAGAATAATGTGACTCTGCCAAGGCGTGAGGCAAGACAGGATGATGATGACGAAGAGGAGTCTTCGTCATCAACAACTGCAAGGCCAAGACCTGGACTACTTCCCCAGCTCGCGAACGTCGTGACAACCCTTTTCGGAAGCGATGTTAACGTTACTGCTTATGTTAAGGATTCAACAGCATTTCTCCCACAGGACTTGCAAAATCGTTTTATTCAAGCCGCATCATTAATTGACCCAAATCGCTTTACTTCGACTTCTACACTCCCACCTTTTCTGATAAATGGTCAGCTCGTTCCACAAGAAGCGATTTTGAATGGAACGGCATATAATTACCTGAATGGAAATTACTCTGGCTTTTCATATCCGACGAATAATATAGGTGGTTTGAATGTAGGTCAGCAACAAGGAGGTTTGGGAGTAAATGCCAATGGTGTGAGTGGGCAGCCCCAGCAAGGTTTTCAACAGCAGCAACAACAACAACAATTAAATCAGCTTCCAAATTTTGGAGTGCAACAGCAACCACAGCAACAGCAGACTCTTGCTCTTGTATCTAACACTGCAGGATTCCAACTTCCAGGCCAAGGTCAGCTAAATGTGAACAGAGCGCAGTTTACCCCGAACGTAGTTAATAATCAGGTAGGTCAACAGCCACAATTTTCAGTTGGCCAGCAAGCCCTTCTACAGCAACAGTTGCAACAAGTTTCCATTACTGGTCAAAATTTTCTCCCACAACAACATCAGTACCAACAACCTTTCCAACAACAAAATTTGGTTCAGAACCAAAATTTTGTTCAGCAACAGCCACAACAACAGCAACTACAACAGCAGCAGCAGAATCAATTTCAAAACCAAAATTATATTCCCCTGCAACAGCAGCAACAACAACAACAGCAACTAAATAATAATCTTCAGCTTTCAGCAAGTAACCCGGACTCCGTTAGCAACATTTTTAACGGAATAACCCCACGCCCATTCAGGCTGACATCTACTCCCGCCAGTTCTAATGAGAATGACGAAGACAATAATTCTTCAGGAGAGGAGGACATTGGAAACGAAGCTGAAAGTCCATTTAGCTTTGGAGGAGGGGAGGAATTCTCCGAAATTGCTGATGACTTACCTGTTCCACGAGAAGACTTGAAGACGGCAAAAGCGAATAAAACGAAAGAGTCTACCACTCCATCTCCGCCAATGAGTGGCTTGCTCAATGAGTATCCTGCAATTAAATATGCTTTCGGGTTATTGAATAGATTGACCAGATCCGAGGTTCCCACAAGTAATTAATTAAAAATCAACCCAATATTTAAGATTTTTAGATGAGCCGTTTCAAATAATTTAATTTAACTAGCAACTGAATTCATGAATACTACGGCGAGAACTTTTGATTCCTTCGAGGAAGAGGACATGGCAGTTACAACTCTTGCTCCTTCAACAGTCTCCAGACTAGTCCAAGGAGGAGTTTACATTTACGAAGGGGCCAGAGAAGCGTACATGTTACTTCAACACGTGAATAAATTTTTAGACAGAGTAAACGAGCGATTCGAAAATGCAGGATACGGAGCAGAAGAAGTTGGTATTAATGTTGTTGACTAGCTAAATTTTTACACTTAAATTTTGTATTTTTTTGATTCATAATTTTAAATAAAAAATAAAATCACTCAAGCTTATTTATATGAAGAAAAAGAGTCCAAGTTTCACAATGCCCCAGATGCGCAACCCATGTTTTCTAACGGAACAAGTCACAAATTTAATTGATAGTGCCTTTACCTTTCCACCTGAGGCAATTAATTTTTAATTGGCTGGACATGCGGTGCTCCCTTCCGGCTTCATTATCAAATATGACATGTTGCATATCCACAGGGGATTGTATAAGCTTAACTTTGAACTTGGGGAGTAGATAAATAGTAAAACGTTAGTTAAGTAACAGCCAAAACAGCATTGTTAGGTAATAAAAAGTAAATGACGAAACTGTTTTCCTCTATGCCACTGCATTATTCATCGACTCATTAGGAGGAACTTGTACTGGCCACTACATAAATGGTGATAGGGAGCAACTCTCATATTTTTCTAAGTGAATCAAGTCGAAAGGTTTTGGCTCTGGTGTGGGTGGACAACTTGTTTAGATTTCATAAAGACTGAGTATAAAATAGATTGAGCATGCAAAAGTTACTAATAGCAGTTTTACTGGGGTTGGCCCAGGTAAATTGTAAAAAGCTTAAATAAAGTGGGGGATGGATTAGAAATGAAGGTTTGTGAAAAATTATAATTGTTTAAAGGAAATATATGGGGTCGCCATCGACAGCGGGTTTGCCGTAGATCCGGAGGAGCTTCAGCTAAAAGAGATCTCTGAGAACATGAGGAGAATGTCAACTGCCGTCATGGGACTTACGGAATATGTTATGGAGATCCGTCAAGAGTTGCGCACAATCAGATCTGACATTGGATCTAATAATATTACATTCAAGTCAAGACCAGACAACTATTTCTCTCGGCCAATTAGGGACCCGGAAGAGGTTAGAAGACAAAGCTTGGAGCTAGCTGATAAGGTTGAGAAGCTTTTGGCAATGGACCAAAGTCCGGAAGTGGACTTGGCGAAAGAGGAATTGAGGCGGACTGTGGAGAAGAATTTCTTGAGAATGTTAGCAGCGATTTTGGTAACTGGACCGGCGCATACTCAAGAAAGGTCGGACGACATTTTTAAGCTTATGAGGAGCGTTTTGAACGGCGAGCTTGACTTTACCCCCGTTGTTCAACGTTTACCTCTAATTTTGAGAGACAGTGAGACAAACCAATTCGTATCACTCCTAATAACTCTGAGAGAGGTAAGTCTATCATATTATTGATGGTTTAAATTAATTACATTGACTATGCATTGTTTTACAGAGTGAGCGGGGTGTCGGCGGTGGCTCTTTCCGACAAGAGACCTTCAATTCAGCAGAAGATACCGCACAAGGTCGACAAATTCTCGCCAACTTTCCAATCACCTCTTCAATCCTCAATTCAATTCCTAGACCTAGCCAGCTCCTAACCGGGCTTCGTCCCGCGAACACCGCCGTAGTCCAACCTAGTCAAGCTCAAGCTGTGGTTACCACTAATCAAAATGGACAGCAAGTCATCACTTCTGATGCAACAGGTCAGCAGCCACAAGCTGTTGTACAGCAAGGTCAACCCCAGCAGCAACAACAGTTTCAGCCTCAGCAGCAGCAGCAACAGTTTCAGCCCCAACAGCAGCAGGTTCAGCAAGTCCAGAATCCCGTGAATACTGTAAATGCTCAGCAACCGGTGGCAGGAACCCCTGCGGCTAATAGAAACCAGCTCCCAAATATTAATAATGTTATCGAGGCAATTCAATCCACAAATCAAGTCTTGACTCATATACCATCATTAGTGGAAGGTAGTTTTCTAACTTAATTTGCAAAAACGTTCAATGTTCTGTAATTTATAACCAATGCATTCTATCTTTGCAGGGTTGCAAACCATCGTCGAAACAATCGAGGGTATCTTTGGATAAATCGGAAAAAAATATAACTATTTATGTAAAATATTGTAATTTGTGGAATGGGTTGGGTACAAACTGAAAATAAAGATTAAAGTATTTCTTCACGTATTTAAAGTATCGAAACTATTATTATTGCATAGCTGGGACAACAGATAACAAACATCATATTCGCATTCCTCGTTGAACAATCTATGTACGAGGCCATTTCAGTATTCATTTTCTGACATTATATTATCTGGACAGGAAGGAAAAAAACCTTTCCATTCTACCATTTTTTTGGCCCCGTTCGTACGTGGTCATGGCATTAATTGCCTCCTTAACAACAACGTTAATTTTTCTATTTCTGATGTTTAATTAAAAGACAAGACTTGGTTCTGATTTTAGAACGACTGTTCACTTTCCCCCGTACTTGCGTCTTGATCTCACTTCTAAACATTTTTCCAGATAGTTTTCACGTGTACATATCCAACCCATTAAATAGCAGGTGCAACAGAGATCTCGTAATAATTAGGTACATTAATAGTTAATCATTTTCACTAGTCTGTTCAACAATTGCAACAATTACAAGGGCATCAAACTCGCTGAATATGGAGAAGGGAAATGAACCCGATAATGATGACGGCTCATTCATGCAAGTGCGAAGTTGCTCTAATCCAAATATTATAAATATTCAATTTCATTCGTCTTTTATTTTGTAACAATAAGCAATTAGCTAAGTCAAAGAAAGCTCTCTAGCAAGTTAGCCAAGCTATCGGACGTATTCTGATGATTAATTAAGTACACATTTATATGGAAATGTTTAAGACAGATGCGCTGCGGTTCCATTTTACCTGTTACTCTTTCTGAGATGAAATAAAAGTGGGAAGAAATGTGTCGCTGGAATATGAAATGACGAAAGCCCTACATTTTTTTAACGTTTTTAAGAAGAATCTTGACAACTGCCTCGAGCAAATGGATGGCTAAATGGATATGAAAACGATTTCCCATCACATAACTCGTATAAAAACGCGTAGGGAGCACACACCCGGCATCAGTTTCAGAAAGTGATCCCGAACGGAAACCGAGTAGTTCAAACGAGTAACAAACGATAAGATGGAGAACAAGTACATAATTGTGGTTGCCCTAGTCTTGGGCTGTGCTAGCTCGGTAAATTTTTAAGAAGATAAGATAGTTTTTTTAATAAAAGGATTTTAAGAACGATTATTTTATTTGTAGGCTTTATGCCGACCAAACAGCCGCCTTGTAGAAGGAATCCCCGAAGATCGCGTTCGTGACGCAAGACAAGCAATGGAAGGAGCAACTAATCAGCTTCAAAATAATCTGATTGGTGCCCTGAGTGCCATGCGGGATGCTAGTGCAATTGCAGGACAAAATGTATCTCGTTCCGCTGCCCTCATGATCCGTGGAATACTGACAAATACCTTCCAGCTGGGAGGAGTGGTCGCTTATATGCCAAGACTCATCTTTTTGGATGGACCAACTCAATTTATCGAAACCATGAGGCTCATCCGCTCTAATCAGATTAGACTTCCTAATGACATCGACAGCTCCATCGATACTTTGCTCACCTTCGCTGGACAATTCAGGGGTAAATAGAGAAAATTTTAGATAAAAATTAATGAAATATTATTTATTTTTCTGTTTCTGCTTATTCCACCTATTAGACAGTGGTATTCCAATGAATTTCGAGCCGTTCATTACGTTCTTCCCGAATATCTTTGCTGGCGTCGGTGATTTCCTTACCACGATGATAGATTCGGTATTTTTCTTTGTCGCACCAGCTCAATCAGGCGGTGCTCCCACGCCTTTCCCTCCCACTTCTCAAAGGCCTTAAAACCCTTTCTCTAGTAGTAGTGTAGAACTTGCTTCTCTCTTTAATAAAAATAGTAAATTGTACTTTTCACAAGACCATTTTTGATAACTCATTTATTACCCATAATGGTTCATTTTACTAACTGCATATTACCAAATGTTTCATTTTCGAAATAATTTTAATAATAAATAAATGTCTGCATTTGAGTTGACAACAAAATAACACTCCAACTACTAATAATTGGAGTAATTGAGCCAACTTGATAGTCCTAATATTTGCTTGAGGAATTCATAGTGAGGAATTCATAAAAAAAAGCTGCCGAAAAATTCATTAAGGAATGCATGAGACAAAAATGCTTTTTTCACACCTCGTGTTGTAATTTTCATCCTATTTCTCTGGTCAGTTGTAAATTAGTTGGTCAGTTGGTCCATTTAATCGGGTTTAGCAAAATTAGATAGTTTATAGTTTACTTTCCACTTTGGAATTGCAATTGTGAAAATGGCAAGAGGAAAACGTCGTGGTGGGGAAGAGCTCGATGTTCTAAAAGATTGAAGCCGGTTATCAGGTCCGCAAAAGAAATTGAGGATACTATCTATTGTCTCGACATCAACAGTGACATGGGATCCTTTCAGTGTATTCCACGATATCCAATAATGGTACTGAATTTTTAAACGAATTTTCTAACCCCAGTTTGAATGAATCCTTAACGATAAATTCGAAACTATTTACTTGATACAATTATTTTATTTGCCTTCCTCAATGGCTTTTTTTTATAATAAACGTTTTCTCGTATAAATAACATAATATTTAAAATATAATTAATAGTACAGATATTTTTTTTATCAGGCACCCGAAATCGAAGTGATAAAATACTAATATTTTTATTGCATTCATTCCCCATCCAATTCATATAACCTTGATAATTCACTTTCATGATCTGGCTTTTGCTTTATCATCATTTTCTTTTCATTTTACATTTTTTTTTTACCGAAAGCTGTGAACAAAGAGATTGCATAAATGTCGGGGATTGCCCCGTCTCTATTGTGTAATGGGTCGAGCTTCGACTATCCTTCGGTTCGCAAATAAATTGCAAGTGAAAGGCATTCTTTGTATCCAACCAAGTCAAGTGTCAAAAGATAAGGTGAAATATTTTGGTAAAGAGCCAGTTATCTCTTTAGAAGAGCAAATAGCAAGAGTATTTTTGCATCCTAATCTTCAGCAAATGTGAGATAGGCAATGTCAATCATGATAAGGTACGTACGTTTGCAAAACGATGTGACTGAAGCCATTATCTCATATAGCACATTGCAAAAGCAAATGAGCTTGATGATTGGGATGTGGAGTGGATGTGAGATAACCACTTTTACTTGACTACACAACCATTCATCTTGCTCAACAGCTGACGCAGCTATTATTACAGCTGATCAAGAAATATTGACAATTAGTTAATGATAATATTTTATTGTAGGAGTAAACTATCTGGTATTAAGGAAGATAAGTGAATTGGCTAGAGGACGTTTGGAGATTGGAAAGTGGAGGGTGTTGGAAGAAGTTAAATAAGCGAGTAAGTTAATGAGTTAGACAAAATCCATCATTTTAAATGGAATTTTAAAGATAACTTATATATTGTGTTAATTAGGTACTGGACTGGTAATTTGGAAGGTTAATTGGAAGAAAATTTGGAAGCTGAATTCTCTCATCTTTAATGATCCAAGCTCAACATGGAATATTTCAACATTGAAGCCCGAATTATCTCTGGAATTGTATCCGTCGTCTCTTTTGTCGTTGTTAAAGATATGAGCAAAATGCACCAGTAGATAACGCTTCACTTACAATTATGGAGTATTAGGTTAGGGTAGCTTGTTAGGATCCTTTTGTTTTCACGACCAAGGCAATTCGTACGGAATAGGAGGAGAAAACTGTTAATTTCTTTTCTTTTTCTTTTGTATATATTCTTTACTTTTTTCAACATTTAGTTTGCTTGGATTCACTATTAAGTTTGCAGTCTGCTCGTTTGTAATTCAGTTCTTACTTGGTTAAGGTTTGGCGGACTTGTAGGCTACTTGTGATTGTATATAGAAATTTATCTGATTTGTAGAATTAAATTCTGACTAGTTCCTATCGTTTTCCAATTTAATTGTCAAAGCTGTTTTTAGTATTAGATTATTCTAAACCTGAAAGAACCTTAACGACTATATTTTTGTTACAACTACAGTAGATTGTAAGTTCTATAGATATGATTAAGTAGTTTATTCTAAGAGTGAATTATAAACTGAGACTGTTGATAAAGCAGTTCAGTGAGAGACGCATGTATTTAAGATGGCTTCTTCGCCCACAAAACTAACTGGGAGCCCTATAGGCTCGCCAATTCCAACCAAAGGATCGTCTCAACCATCAAAGCTGGAAGAGGAAGAACCTTCGTGCACGGAACGATGTAGATCGAGACAACATGGGCGGCAAATCTGGGCCATTGCGTTTGGTGGGGAAGGGATTGACGTAATTTGCTTGTGGAGAAAAACGTGCCAGAATTATTCGCAAGTTAAGGATGAGTTTGGGAGGACGGCTTTGCATGCTGCAGCAACTACAGGGAATTTAAAGGTGGGTAATTTAAGTTTGGACGAAATTTTTATAAAGCTTCAGTATAAACCAAATTATATTTTTTTTATTCTTAGGCTGTGGAATGGCTGTTAAAAACCCAACCCTGTAATATAAACAGCAAGGACAATATATCTGGGTACACGCCGCTCCACCGCAGCATTTACTTTGGTCACCTGCACATCTCCAGGGCCCTTATAAAGGTTGGGGCTGACACCAACATCCGGGATAACGAAGGCTTAACGGCTTCTGAATTGTGTCAGATGGATCGATTGATTCCCTTCAAACAGAATGAAGGAGACCTGACGGAGCTCTCTCTCTGGGGAACCAACTGTAATTTCAATCTGGGCCTTGGACATCAGGAACCTCGCGTATTTCCAGACGTTGTTCCAGAATTCAGACGCCATGAACTAAGTCTAGTGAAAGTAAAGATGAATACTTACCACTCTACATTTCTGACTCAAAGTGGGAAAGTTTTTGTATCCGGATATGGACGAGGTGGACGACTAGGCACTGGAGATGAAGATACGGTTCTGACTCCCACTCAAATCTTTCTCAGAAAAAACGGACCATGCCGAGAAATTGCTGTGGGACAGGATCACAGCATTTTTCTGACAGATCACAAGGTTTGGACTGTAGGAAGCAACGCGTTTGGACAACTTGGTCACATCGCCAATCCTCCAGTGGAGAAGCTTTGCACTCCTAGAACACTCAACTCTTTGATGAAGTCTAATATCAGTGGTATTGCAGCTGGTAATTTTCATTCAATATTTTACAACACCGAGGCAGTCTTTATGTGTGGAAAAAATCAGGGTCAATTTGGCAAAGGGTTCGAGGAGCAACTTGTAATCCCAGCTCCTGTCGAGCTCTCTCTTTATCTCGATAGCCTAGGGAATGGTCCTATTACGAGTGTCGCAGGCAGCGATTTCTGCACTGTTGTTTGCGTGGCCAAGAAAAATATTCTACTTCTTCGGAATCATAAGTTATCAAGAATTGATATGAAGAAGACGGAAGAAGTGATTAAAGTTGAGGTGACTGGAGACCAATATTCCTCCGCTTTATTCATGCTCACCGGGTCAGGCAGAGTGTACGTGATGCGGGAGACATCTGACAAAAGCAGTTCCACCGGATACAAGACCTCCCTCACGAAACTCGTTTTTAGTATTAACCGTCTCCTAGACGTGAAAGATATTAGTTTGAGCATGAGCTCCCTCCTCGTCATAAACAATACAGGCGAAGCATACAAGGCAGGATGGAATTCCAATAATCAGCCATCCATTGTTGGAAAGCCAGAGGATAAGTGTGAGCAAATCACAGCAACAAATTTCCAAGTCGCTGCAAAGGCAAAACGAGGCAAAAAGAAGGACGATAACGACACTTCCACTCCCCTGGAATTATTGAAGGTCAAGAAGATTCCAAATGTTCACACGGCAATCGCCGCTTCCTCAGATGTAAAAGGAAATAACTTTGCAATTCTTCAAAGACATCATCTCATGGACATCACTGACTTGCCGGAAGCAACCAATTCGAGAAGTATTCAACATGACATTGCAACCCTATATAATGAGGTCCATGAGGATGACCAGGTTTGTGATTTAGTTTTCCAATTAGGAAGCTTTACGGAATTACCAGCGCATCAGTATATTGTAGCCACGGCTTCGCCTGTCTTTGCCAGAATTTTTCAATTTTTGAAAAAGGAGAGTAGCGATAGTGAGCCCATTCTCCGCGTCAAGGTTACTAACAAGTTATTTTCAATAGATCCAGAGAATTCGGCGAGCATAGAAGACAAAATTGTATTTAAAGCAGTGCTTGACATGATATATACAAGAAGGTGTACTTATCAGAGCAATGAGTGGATGGAGATTGTCGACGGCGATCAGGAATCTCTGCAATGGAAATCAAAAGCGGAATTTGAGGAAAAGCTAAAGGAGATCAAAAGATTTAAATCTCTTCTCCGTATCCTAGGGATGGAAAAGGAAGAGAGACAGCTTAGCCAGTTCTCTAATGAGATGGAGATCTTTGGCAAATCGAAAGGGGAGAAGATTTTCCAGCCAGTCCCATCTAATATGGAGCGCTATTTGGCGAATTTACCACAAATCGAACTAAAACGACCTCTCGGAGAAGGCGAAGAAGGGGAGCAGACTGAGGCTGAGTATGAAGATGTCATTTTGGAATGCAGTGACCATAAGCGATTCAAAGCTCATAAGTGCATCCTCGTCGCTTGTTTGGAATACTTTAGATCCCTCTTTTCTCTTAACTGGGCATTTAGCCAAATAAGGAGTGTATCAACAGGAGACAAAAAGATGGAGACGGTTACATTGGCATTCTCGTCGAAAGCGGTGGGCAACCTGCTCGAGTTCATTTATGAGAATAGAGTGACTCGGATGAAGGATGCGGATGCTGAAGAGCTTTGTGAGACATTAGCTTGTGCAGACTTTACGATGACTGATGTTCTTCTAAAAATATGCGAGGTTGAGTTGTCCAAGAATATTACAATGAAGAACGTTGTTGACGTCGTACAGTTCGCGTGGAAGCATAACGCAAGTCAACTGAAGAATACTTGCTTTGACTTCATCTGCTTGAACCTGGCGTTGGTACTTGAGACTAGATTGTTGGACAACTTACCAAGTGAGATGCTAAACGAGTTGTCTGAATACTATAAGGAGTCACAGCGAGAAAAGTTATCATACAATCGAAGAATAAGCAGACCTAAACAAGTCCCAGAAAGAGAAGAATTTGAGATTGCTTTACAGCAAACACCCGAAGACTTTCTCGAATACCTTAAGGAGATCCAGGATGATGAATGCGAACTTTTGATAAAGCGAACAAAACAAAACAAGCAAACTACAAAGTCGAGAGTTCGTCTTCGTTCCAGGACATTATCGGAAGGTGAAGCTATCCAGGAGAATGAAGAAATGGCCGATGGAACATTCGCCGCGAGGGAAGATGAAGCATTTATGGCTGTCAATCGAAAGGCGAAACGGCGAACTAGCGAGGAGAAGCAAGAGTTTACTTTGACACCACCGCCCCAAAAGCCGTCATCGTCCATTGGGTTAGCTCCTGAGCGAAAGCTAATTGTGCCGTTGCCAATGAATAAAGAAGTTACTGCAGAAAAGGCCACAGTGAAGCTAAGCGGTCGCAAGATTAATGATGACTTTCCCAAGTTGGGAACAACTCTTACTCGGTCTACATCCAATGAAATGGCTTCAATCGTGAGTGGACCAGGCAAAACTAAATGTGCACCCTCAAGTCCTTCGCCCTCGATTCCTCTTGCAAATGTGGGCGCGACGAATGCCTGGAATCGTTCCAATACTATCCCCACGGATGCTGAAAAAACGGTTAGGTTTGAATCGGGGAAAATGAAAGTATCTACTTCAAATAATATGCTGTTTGTAACACCTTCATCTGTAACATCTCCTCCCTCCGCTGGAGGATCCAAGCGTAATAAAACAAAATGGAGAACGATCAAATCAGACGCGGATATACTATGCAGCATAACTCCAGAGAAGGAAACTGTGGGCCCTATCCTAACATCCGATGGAAGAGATAGGAACAATCCATGGAAAACAACCAAAACTCCGGAGAAAGTGGACCCAGTTGTTTTCAAGGCAATTGTAGAAGACGAAGCTGAGAAAAGGCGAAACTTTGAGCTGGCGAAGAGTAAACCTTTGCCTCTTATGCAGGTAAATCGTGAATTAAAGATTTTTAAAGTTTGAATGCAAGAATTAAAGGCAAATTTTAAATTGCATTTACAGATTGAAGATGAGATGATTGAACATATTTTTCGAAGCTACACCAGTGAGGATACTCTTGAACATATTGAACTGCTTAGCGTTAGCCGGGTTAGAAATGAAAATTATTCGACGCCTGTGTGGGTGCAACAACATCCCGGATCTATCACATTGTCATCGTCCTCTAACTGATCAAATCCACAATATTGTAAGGTACCGAGTCAAAATAAAATGTGCTCCATTTACGTTTAAAGATTGATAGTAGTATGTAGTAAATATAAGAGTAGATTATAAAAATCAGGCTATAAGAATAGTATTTATTGTAATGTAAAAGGAATTATAGTTAAAGAGAACTCCAAAATCCAAATTACAAAACTGTAAATTGCTATGGCTATGCCTACTTCTTATACGTTGAAATAAACTGTTTGTATGCAATGCGTAATCAAAGTCAAAGGACGTTAGACCCTTTACGTTGAGGCTCTGGGCTAACTGCTTGGACACTTTATATCCACAATGAAAACACTTTCCACATATGAAGAAAGGGTGGAACTTTCAGATTCCGGTGGAATTTTTGTGGATACGAAGTGTCCAAGCAGCGTAATTGAAGGTTGAAGACCGTCAAAATGGTCGCGTTGCTATGCATAAGTTATGTTGTGCAGTAGATGGCCCAAAATTATACGGTTAACGTCTAACGTCCTTTGCGAAATGTGCATTTAAATACTAGTTACTTTTTTGAAATTACACTATTTTCGTATTTTCTCGCATGACAAACAAACATGTATTTATTGCAACTGAACTGGCGATTTTTCAACGATACATACAAGCAACAAACACTAAATAGTAATAATAACATATTGAATTGATTTGAGATACATAATGCATCATTCACACTAGTAAAGTTGCTCAACTCACAACTCAATCAGCAAAAATATTTGTAGCAGTATCATTTAATACAGTAAAAACAATTAGATAATTATATTACCTAACAAGTTCTTACAAAGTCAAGTCGCAAAAATGAAAAGTTTACTGAATACGGTTAAAGGTAAGGAAAAGCTAGAATTAAAGAACCAAGTTAACCTACTACATTGGTCTCCATGACAAGATTAATTTCTTTCCATATAAAAGTATAAACACGTAGCGTCACTGTGCTATCATTTAAATATGATTATCAACCGGAGAAACATAACTGCAAAATTTCTAGAACATCCTTTGTAACAAGAACAACTTTCTTAGAGCAACAACAAATGCCTAAACCTATTTGAGTTTACACTGTACAGACTTAGCTTAATGAGAAATTCAAAATAATATACTTTTAATCGCTTTTCTCCGATCGAACAAGAAAGTTACTACTAGCTGCACACCTATTAACATTATTATAAGTACAATACTATAGTTGATATACAATTGTGAGTGAAGCTACTACATCTTGAATAAGAACCCACGACAATTTTTGCTCCCGCATAGGCACTTTGTGAGGAATTTGGATGGAGATCCCTTGTTGTCATCCGATTTTGTATCATCCGATTTTGTATCATATTCATCGGTTTTATTAGCATAGTAGTCAAAAGTCAACTCCTCGCCCTGAAAGAAAATGTCAAAAAAAATCGGTATAGTTTTACTTTTTAAAAATTCCAGAGTTCATCAAATGAAGTATTTTAAGCAATACCTTTGAGATATCCCGATTCGCAAATAACGCCAGTAATGGCAAGTCTCCATCCAAGCAATTGACGAAAATATTGTAAACCGACAAATTTGGATCGCAGCTGTGATTGAAAAAGTGCGAAATATTTCCAACATATTTCGCATCCACTGTATATGCATTGTCGGTACCGTTGAGATCCAGGTCGAACAGGTATGTTTTCCCCTCGTTGTCATACGCTTCTCCACGCTTTTCTGCCTCTTCATTTTGTATGATTTCGCCCACATAAAGTGAGACGAATGATCCCCTCTTGATTGGCTAAAACACATTAAAAATGAACATACATAAGTTATAAAATTGCTAATTAACTAACTAAAGTTTAATCATAACTTCAAGACGGTATATATCACGTTTTCATATCACCTACCTTCAAAGTTTTCACACCCCATCCCATCATGTTTCGAAATATGCAATACTGCAATCCAGCCAGTCCCTCAATTCCATCCTGTACAACTCTATTGGTGCAGTCAGGTCCACATTTGCAATTTTTATTACATTCGTATATGGGTACTCCCACGGGTCGCAACATCCTAAAATTTTATTAATTTAAAAAATGTCAATCAGTTTATCAACTAAATATTCTCATCATGAGAATCTAATGTATGAATTCAATTACAGTAATTGTAAGCTGTGTAAAGTACCTTTTAGCCACACTGTAATTAAAAGAAGACTCCTTGCCATCATCACTATGGACTCTCATACAATTCTTGTGCCTAACACAAGCACCTCCTTCGCCACACTCACACGAACAGAACACACACGGGTCATCAGGAATTGTAACCCCATTGCCAGCAATATACGTATTAATATATTTGAAGTCTTGTGGAGGTCCCGTGAAGTCATGAAAGTTTTCTACAGTTATGCACGGCTTTCCTTTTGTCGTCTTGTTCAAACTTTTCTCCCACTCCTATCGATAAAAATTACCATTAGGATAATTACCACACAGTCATTTAAAAATTTCATACAGATATTCTTCAGAGTAATTTCTTACTTTAAGTGGCTTTGCCACCTTCTCTTGCTTGCCTTTGGCATCACGATAAATTAATTCAGACCTCAGCAACTTAATCTCATCGTCGTTTAGCTTGCCAAGAAACGCATCAAGCAAAAATCGGTCCACTTTAGAGTCCTGCCACTTGTTCTGCGTGTTGTTTGCGAGAGTCTTCAGAACGTCCTAAGAAAATAATTAAATAAGTCAAAATCCTAAACTCTCATATGAAATTAATCGAAAAGTGCAAAAGCTAAGTACAACTTACCAGAAGTTCTTTTTCAGTGGGCTTTCGAAATTCTTTGAAGAAAGCTTCCATTCGTTGTTCAAGTGACCTTGGATCAGGTGGAAGTTGTCGTTTGCGTAAAGCTTTCGATAGTTCTTCCTGATCACCAGCGTATTTACCTCTGATACTTTTTACCTCTGCCAGTCTGGTCAGAAAGAAAGTGCGGAGCGCTTCGTCACAGTTGAACAAATTTTCCCGAGGCTCCCACGTATCATCTTCGGGTTTATCCCAGCCTTTCCACTTAACAAAGTACTCTTTGCCTTTGTAATCCTTGATAAATTCCACTTCATACTCATCCGATGACTTTCCATCTGTATCAGAATCATCTTCGGAGGAACCGGAAGATACGTCCCTTTCTTTGCCATTGGATACTTTGTTGCGTTTCATCGAATTTGCCTTTTCAACAGGCGTTTTCTTCACATGCAACTCGACTGTATCATCGTCTTCATCATCCGAACTTTCCACTTTGGATTTAGACACATTCTTTGAAGCAGTTGGCACTGTTGCTCGAGGTGAGACAATGCAAGAAGAAGATGTCGATGGAACTGGGGCCAAATAGTTTCTAATATCCCCGACAACTTGACAATTTTTCTTCGATTTCTTCTTTTCCAGCGGCTTGTCTTTACCCAAGGTGGGATTTTTAATAGAATCACGGGAGATATCGGTGCTGTCTCGTTTGCTGGATGCAGAGTCACAAGTCGCAAGGTCACTAATTCAAAGATAGAAATCCCGTAGAGTTTACAGACTTGGAATTATCTAATAAATTGATAACAACATATCTACCTGCGAGTCACTGTTTCAGTCATCGTTCGAGCCTTTTTACTTTCCATGTCCACCTCACTGGAAGCCCTTTTCTTTCCCACTTTCATCTGCGGATCAGTTACCACTCGTTCCCGGCTCGACTCGCGTCTATCAGTCAAATCGGCATTGGATGCAGATCTTAACAGTTTGTCCTTGACCCTAGAAACAACACAAATCATAACATCACCATCTGCCATAGCCAAACTCTCCGTACACATGATTCCAAGGTCATACCTGTTTAGGCCCTTTTTCTCCACAAATTGACTAGTCTCCTCGAGGGGCTTGATCATCTTCCCTTGCTTACCTCCTGGCGCCATTATACCTGATTTTCTCCTACTAGGTCAGGCAAGCAAATAGGCTGTTTCCATTCGAGTTAAATCCAACCTGGCAGCTTCTAAAATCACAAAAAAAAAATTACAAATTTCAACCTAAACTCATTCAAGCCCTCTCGACCCGTGTCAACTCTTAATTAAGTCTTTAACTTAAAATTCAAGTCTTTAATGTTAACTTTTCACATTACCTTCGCCCTGTCCCCTTGTTAATAATCAATCCAATCAGCTCCAATCACCAATCCCAAAGTCTGAAAAATCTCACGCCACTTGATCCTCGACCTGCTATCAAATCAACCTTGTCATTTAACATGTAACAAAATACAACCTAATTCCAACCCCTCCACCAATACCCCACTCAACTAAAAGTCAATTAATTAATCTATATCACCGATATCCCTTCAGATAACCTCTTCTCAATCAAATTCTTGCACAACTTCCGATCGAGTTGAGATTTCAACTTGAGAAGTGAGTTGATTCAGAATTCACTCTACTCCATGCAGTTCATCTTCTAAATTCACTCGAATGTCTAGCCTCTAGTCTCTCTAGCCTGTTGCACCTAAACCACCAAAAGACCACCAAAGTTTAAAGACCACCAAAGGTCCATTCATTAACTACCTTTAACTACACACACAAAACTCGACTAACCACCTTTAACAATTTTATCAAACCTTAATTAACAATCAATCAAAAGCTAACAAAAAATCAAAACTTTTTTTCAACCAAAAACTCCCTAAAAATCTCCCCCAAAATGTATGAACAGAACCCTTTCACTCTATCAGGATCTCATGCCTTTTTTCAATCTAACAAGCGCCCTCGTCTCTCATTGGCTGGTTTTGACTCCCCAGTTGTTCCGTAGTGGGGTGTAGGGGCTCGCATTAGCTTTTACATTGAAATAGCTTCATACCCTGAAAACTGCGCACCGCCCCCATCAAGCGGGTAGCCAATGGGAGGGCGAGTACCAAGTTTGAATTGAGGCAGGAGATGTGCCAATGTTGAGAGAAAATGGGTAACGGTCAAAAATTCCACTCAAGTCCTATCCCTGCCGTGCTTTAGAGTGAGAAATGCTCTGCCAGCTCCTCTCCATGCAAGAGACGAAGAAGAAGCGGTTGGTCTTCTCTCTGACTCTGACCGATTCTCTGAATCTGAACTCTCTGACTGTTGAAGAGTTTTACGATTTGAGCGCTCTCTCGACAAGAGTTGAGATGGTTAAAGTTTGATTTAATTTTTTTAATTGAATTAAAAGTTGATTGGAAGGGGTGATAGGGTTTTGTAGTGAGGGAAGTAGTGGGGAAAAGTTAGGTGTGAGGATTTTTAGGTGTTTTTGGGGGTTAAAGGTTGATTTCGAAGAGGAAAGTTGAAGGTATTGAGAGTTGAGAGTAGTGAGGCGAGGTCAGGTTGACAGTTGAGAATTAGGGTGGTGGTGACTGAGTAACTTGAGAGTGGAGTTGTTAGGGAGGTAATAGTTTGGATTTAGGTTTTCACTGCGAATTTAAAAGGTAGGCTTTTTGTATTTTAAGTGGGTTGGGGAAGTTGGATGTAAATCAAGGAGGGAGGTTAGTTTTGGGTCTTGATAAAAACTTGTTATTTTTATAGAGCAAACAGGAATATTAGCAATGGTCCTCGAATAGAAGGAAGCAGAGGCAGAGCTAAAGACGTCGACTTGACGTGACCTTTTCAGAACAGTAACTCTTTGAAGAATTGCAGAATGGCAGGAGCATCAGCAAATTCGAAGTGGAAGAAGCCCGTTCGGAAGTCACCAGCTCGTCTCCGGGTGGTAACTTCTGGAATCCGGAGAATGAATGGGAGGGTGCCGGATCTCGCAAAATCTGGGGAAGTGAGCACATTGAAGGAAGTAAAGCAGCTACTAAACAAAAGCAGTGGTGAACCTTCGGCCGCAGTTGAAACCAAAGCTGGATCACGGATGAAGGTGGTTGTTCGGGTGCGACCTCGTAATCATAACGAGATGACTGTACATGACAGGTATTTCTCAAGATGATAATAATATCTTAAACTGACTTTTCATGCTGTTGTATTTTTTTTTGGTTTAGGGAGGTTGTTGCAGTAGCAGGTCCGAATATGCTGGTATTTGATCCGAAGGTTGAGGAGGCCGAGTTCTTTTATCATAATCGGAAGCAAAAGGGTGAGCAAGAATCTTATACAGTCCGCGCTATCTATAGTGGCCACTCAAGGGCGGCCAAATTTTTGGCCATTATAGAACTGTGGCCATTATAACCCGGGTTTTTAACATTACGTAAATGGGAAGGGACTTAAATTT